>RJWM01015161.1:0-33241 GCA_004363535.1 Dasyprocta punctata
TATCTGTACGTTTTTTTCCTTTAAGTAGATTTACTTGACCAAAAAGGTGTTGTTTATTTGACAGTTAGTGCTTGATTATCCCCAGATAGAACCTGTCAACCTCTGTTCTCCTCAGTACAGAGGGCCTGTTTTCTCACTAGCAGGTTAGCAGTACTTTTCTCATTGATACTCTGTGTAGCTTCTCTGAGCACCTACTCTTCAATGAGGCTGAAAATCTCTTTGTGTGTTTCTGGTCCTGTCTTTGGACTTTTTTTTTTTTTTTTGGAGAGAGGGTCTCACTATGTATTGAAGGGTAACTTTGAACTGTGTAGCCTAGGCTGGCTTTGAACTGTGGTGATCCTCCTGCCCCAGCCTCCCAAATGCTGGGATTACAGTCATGCACCACCATGCTGGGCTGACTGTTTTTATTTTTAAAATTGGCTTGTGTATCTTTTTAACATTGATTAAGGGAAGAACCCTATTCAATCCAAGACTACAGGTGTTTCTCTGTGATGTTATGGAATATTTCAGTGTTTTTGTTTCATGCATTTACATTTAAGTCTTTAGATTCATTCCAGAATTTGGTTTGGTGAGGAATAGGTATGTTTCTTTTCTCTGAGATGTTATACAGCTTCCCAGAATAATTTATGGAACAGGCCAACTTTTATCATTTTATTAAAAAATTTCATAACCCATTTTAAATTTTATTTTTATTTTTTAAAATTCACTTTATTTCAAAGAGAAAAAAATAAAATTTTAAAACATGTCAGTCAGGGCAACAATGGTACATGCATTGTGCATTGTCATTCCCAAATCATTCACCAAGAGTACAAGACATCTGTATTCATTTATCTGAATAATACAAGTCTTTCTCTTTAGTGAACTCAGAGAAATCAGTAGTGTAACTATCTTAACTTTTTTATATACATATGCATATACACATGCATAGGTTATTTCTTTTAGCTTCTCACACTAGTGAGACAATATGTTGTTTACACTTGTGTCTTATTTATTTCACTAATGAGTTTGGTCTTAAGTTGCATCCATTTAGCTATAAAATTCTCCAGTTTATCCTTCTTGAAGGCTGAGTAGTATTCCATTGTATAAACATACCACATCTTTTTTATCCATTCCTTAGTGGATGGGTGTTTAGGTTGTTTCCAAGATCTGGCTATTACAAGTTATGCTGCTATAAACATGGGTGCATATATATCACTGTGGTGTGATGTTTTAGTTCTTTTGGGAAGATACCCAGAAGGGGAATAGCTGGATCAAATGGGACCTGTAGTACTAACTTTTTGAGGAGTCTCTACACTGATTTCCACAGTGGTTGCACCAGTCTACAATCCCACCAGCAGTGGAGAAGGGTTCCTTTTTCCCCACATCCCCTCCAGCATTCATTTGATTTCTTGATAGGAGCCATTCTTTCCAGGGTAAGGTGGAATCTCAGTGTTGTTTTACTTTGCATCTCTCGAATGACCAGTGATGTTGAACATTTTTTCACATATTCATTTGCTGTTTGTATTTCTTCATCTGAGAAGTGTGTATTTATCTCAGATGCCCATTTTTGGGTTGAGTATTTAAATCTGGGAGGACTGAGTTTTTTTTTTTTTGTTTGTTTGTTTTTTTTAGCTCTTTGTATGTTCTCAGTAGTAATCCTTTGTCTGAGGTACAGCTGGCAAACATTTTCTCCCACGTTGTGGGTTATCTTTTAACTCTGTTGGTGGTTTCTCTTGCTGTGCAAAAGCTTTTCATTACAGTGAGATCCCAGTGGTTGATTCTTTGTGATAGGTCCTGTGCAGTTGGGGTTTTGTTCATAAAGTCTTTGCCTACACGAATGTCTTCAAGAGTTTTACCTACTCTATCTTCCAGCAGATTTAATGTTTCTGTTTTAATATTAAGATCTTTGACCCATTCTAATTATAGCTTAGTTCATGGTGAAAGATATGGGTCCAGTTTTAATCTTCAACATGTATAGAGCCAGTTTTTCCATCACCATTAATTAAAGAGGCTATTTTTGTTCCAGTGAATGTGTTTGGCACCTTCATGAAAGATAAAGTGGCTTTAATGTGTCTGGAGTTGTTTCTGCATCTTCTGATCTGTTCTATTGATCTTTGGGTCTGTTTTTTTTTGTTTGCTTGTTTGTTTTTGCCAGTACCACGCTTTTTATCACAGTAGCTTTATAGTATAATTTCAAGTCAGGGATTAATGCCCCCTGTGTTGTCTTTATATCTCAGGATTGCCTTTGCTGTTCTAGGTCTCTTCTGGTTCCAGATGAATTTTAGGATTGTTTTCTCTAATTCTCTGAGAAATGCTTTTGGAATTTTGATTGGGTTGAATTGAACCTGTATAACAGTTTTGGAAATATGCCCATTTTTACTATATTGGTTCTTCCTGCCAAGATCATGCGATATCGCTTCAATTTCTAGTATCTTCTTCAATCTCCTTTTTCAGAGTATTGTAGTTTTAAATATCGAGGTCTTTCACATCCTTTGTTAGATTGATTCCTAGGTATTTGCTTTTTTTGGATGCTGTTGTAAAAGGTGTTGTTTCCCTGATTTCTCTCAATGAGTTTATTATTTGTGTACAGGAAGGCTATTGATTTTTGAGTGTTGACTTTGTATCCAGCTATATTACTGAATTTGCTTATTAAATCTAGAAGTCTTTTGGTGGAGTTTTTGGGATCTTCTAAGTAGAGTGTCATGTCATCTGCAAATGGTGATAGTTTAACTTCTTTTTTTCCTATCTTTATTCCTTTTATTTCTTTCTCTTGTCTAATTGCTCCAGCTGAAGTTTCTAGGGCTGTGTTATATATGAGTGGAGATAGTGGGCATCGTTGTCTTGTTCCTGATTTTAGAAAGATAGTTTTCAGGTTTTTTCCATTTATTGGGTTTTTTTTTTTTTTTTAATGGAGGTAATTATTTAATGACACGGGGAAATAATAAGCAGTAGGCAGAGGATGACTTTGCTTTAGATGAAAAATAAAACAGTATAAATACACATATAAAAATCTGGAAGGACACATACCAAAATATCAATAGTATTACTTCTGTCTAGTGATTATTCTTTTGCTTTTGTGTATTTTTTGAAACACAGTTGTTTCTGAAACAAACAGTGGTGAAGGAACAGTTATTTTTACACCAAGAGTTAGGAATCCAAGAAGCCGAGCAGATGTTCAGCAGTGAAGGTCTGAAACCCAAAGAGGTGCAGCCAGGACAACAATGGGTTTTGTCCATTTAGTATGATTTTTGGCTGTTGATTTGTCATAGATGACTTTTATCAGATTGAGATAAAGATCATCTATTCCAATTTTTTGTAGGGTTTGTATCATGAATGGACTTTGTCAAAAGCTTTTTCTGCATCTGTTGAGATGATTATATGATTTTTGTCCTTGGCTCTGTTAATATGGTGTTTTACATTTATGGATTTGTATTACGTTGAACCATCCATCCCTGCATCCCTGGAATGAATCCCACTTGTTCATGGTGTACAATCTTTTTGATGATTTCTGCATTCTGTTTGCCAGTTTCTTATTGGGAATTTTTGTTTGCATCAGTGCTCATTAGGGAGAGTGGCCTGTAATTCTCTTTGTTAGTTGGGTCCTTCTCTGGCTTTGGTATCAGGGAACTGCTTGTTTCCAGGAATGAATTTGGAAGTACTGCTTTCAATTTCATTAAAGAGTTTGAGACGTAGTAGTGTTAGGTGTTCTCTAAATTTCTTGTGGAATTCAGCAGTGAATCCATTGGGGCCTGAGCTTTGTTGATAGGTTTTTAACTACGTCTTCAATTTCACTGATTGATACTGGTTTATTTAGAATTTTTGTATCTTCTTGATTAAGCTTTTGTAGTTCATATGTATTCAGGAATCTGTCCACTTCTTCTGTATTTTCCATCTTACTAGAATACAAATTTTCAAAGTAGGTATAGATAATTTTCTAGATTTTTGCAGGGTCTGTTGTGATTTCACCCTTTTTATTCCTAATTGTGTGGATTTGTGTCTTTGCTTTCCCTTTTTTTTTTTTTTTTTATAAGGTTAGATAAGGGTTTGCCAATTGTATTTAGTCTTTCAGGGAACCAACTCTTTGATTTTTGATTCTTTGTATTGTTCTTTTAGTCTCCAGTATGTTAATTTCTGCTCTGATCTTTGTAATTTCCTCCCTCCTTTGAGCTTTTGGCTTAGCCTCTTCTTCTTTTCCTAGAAGTCTGAAGTTCACCCTTAAGTTGTTTATATGCACTTGCTCTGTTTTCCTGACAATAGGTATTTACTGCTATAAATTTCCTTCCTAAGACTGCTTCCATTAGCCGGGCGTGGTGGCACCTGCTTTTAATCCCAGCACTCGGGAGGCTGAGGCAGGAGGATCATTGTGAGTTCGAGACCAGCCTGGACTACAAAGTGAGTTTAAGGCCAGCCTGAACTGCATAGTGAGACCCTGTCTCAAAAAATAGGGCGGGGGATTTAGCTCAGTGGTGTAAGTACTCATCTGGCAGGCACTAGGTTGTGAGTTCGATCCCCAATACCAAAAAAAACCAAAACAAAACAACAACAAAAAGACTGCTTTCATTGTGTCCCATAAGTTCCGATATGTTGTATTGTCATCATCATTTAACTGTAAAAACTGTCTAATTTCTTTTTTAATTTCATCTTTGACCCATTGGTTGTTCATTTTAGGGTGCTATTTAATTTCCATGTGTTTATGAAGTTGTGGTTTCTTTTGCCATGGATTTCCAATTTAGTTGCATTGTAGTCTGATAATATACATGGGATAATTTCAATTCCTTTGCATCTGCTTAAGCATGTTCTATGAGCCAGTGTATGATCTATTTAAGAGAATGTCCTGTGTGCAACTGAGAAGAATGTGTATTCTGATGTTGTGAGGTGGAACACTCTAGACAGTTACTAAGTCCATTTGTTCAGAAGTTTGATTTAGTTCTAATATTTCATTATTTTGTCTAGTTGATTTGTCTTTTTGTGACAGTGGGGTATTGAGGTCTCCTAATACAGTTGTATTAGAGCTTATTTGATTTTCCATTTCCATTAGAAATTGTTTTATATAGGTGGGTGCACTGGTATTTGTTGCATATATATTTATGATTATTAGCTCTTCTTCTTGGATTATTCCCTTTTGGAGGATGTAGTGATCTTTTTCTCTCTTAATTACTCTTGGCTTGAAATTTACTTTGTCTGCAAATAGAATAGCTACCCCTGCTTTTTTCTGGGTTCCTGTCACATGGAGTATTGTTTTCCATCCTTTGACTTTCAGTCTATGACTTTCTTTTTGAATTAAATGCGTTTCTTGTATGTAGCATGTTCTTGATTCATTCTGCCAGACTGTGTCTTTTGATTGGTGAACTGAGACCATAAACATTGATAACTGTAACTCATCTACACTGACTTATCATTTTCATGTTATTTTCCTGTTGTTGGCTCCCTCCTCCCTCGCTTTTTTCTCCTCCAGTTGTTTGCCTTGCCCAGTGGATTCCTTCTGTTGTGGTTCATGGAGCTGTAGTCCTTATTGTCTCTTTTTGAATGTCCTTCAAAACATTTTGGAGTGCTGGTTTAGTGGTCATAAATTTTCTCATGTTCTTGTCGTGGATGTATCTGATTTCTCCATCAGTTTCGTGGGGTACATCAATCTGGACTGAAAGTTGTTTTCCTTTAGAACTTAGAGTACTTTACTCTAAGCTCACCCTGACTTAAGAGTTTGTACTGAGAAGTCAGCTGTGATTCTGATGTTCTTTCCTCTAACAGCTTTTAGGATTCTGTTCTTGTGTCAAATTTCTGGAATCTTGACTATGATAGCCTGGCTGTAAATTTTTTTTTTTGTTTTTGATCATTGCTATTTGGAGTTCTGTATGCCTCATTTATCTGTATGTCAAATTCTTTTTTTTTTTTTTTTTTTTTTTTGGTGGCGGTGGAGTGAGGCAGACCAGGGATCAAACTCAGAAACTTGCGCTTGCCAGGCAGGCATGTACGCCACTGAGCTACATATACAGCCTCAAATTCTTTTTCTCTACCAGGAAATTTTTCTGCCGTGGTGTCTGTGAACATTTTTTCAATGTCATTTGTGGTATCTCCTGCTTGTTCATTGACTCCAATCAATGCTAAGTTATTCTTTGTTTTATCTAGCAGCTGCTGAATTGATTTCTCATGGTCCTTTGCTATTTTTGAGAAATCTTTCTTTTCCTGTTCTCTAACTCTAAGCCTGTCTTCATTATCTAGATCCTGTCCTCACATTGGTATGATCTGCTTCGAATACTTTCAGTGGAGTCTTTATTCTCCTGGATATCTGTTTGAATCTGCTTTATGGATTCCATGTCTTTCCTGTGCTGAGCTTCCATCATTTTCTTAAGTTTGTGTATTTTTTTTGTCTGTATCTGCTCTAACATTGTTAATTATGGTGTTTTTTTGGGCACTCTCTGTAGTTATCTGAGAGTTTATTTCTAATTTTATTTTTTCCCGAGCCTCATTCAGTTGCTTTGTTGTTACCACTTTGGAGAGGCCTGGTGCTGGGCTTTCGGATTGTCCCACCTCATTGCCTTTGGTAAACTGCATGTCTGGAGTTGCATTTTGCTTAAGTGTTTCTCATTTTCTTTTCTCTCTGTTTTTAGTTTAATTCCTGTGGTGATGCTTGTAAGTTACCTGTGGTGGGTTGCTTTATTTGTAGTATTTAGGACCCTTAGGTGATGAGTACTTCTGTGAAGTATCTTCCAAGTGTAGCTGGGATTTGGGTTTTGAGTCTGTTGGAAGATCTTACCTTACCTCTTCAGTTTGTTGGAGATAAGAAGTTGTTGCTTGTTTGTCCTAGTCCCTGGTTCTTTACCCAGTATTTTCTATGATCATTAGTCAATCTCAGTCATGGAATACCATGATCCAAAGCACCAGCCAGTGCATTCCTCCATGTCTGCTGTTCACCTCCACTGCCACACCCCTCTGCAGAGGCCTCTGGGATTGTCACCCGTCACGGTGACGGGGACCATGCATCTGCAGGTTTGAACCACTCCTCTCGGGCAGTGAGTCCCATCTCGGCCACTGCCTTCTTTGTTGATTTTTTTCTCTTCTCTTTCTCTGTGGACTTCAGTTCACACTTCAGATTCTTCCTGGGTCCAGTGGACCCACTTCCCTCCTTGTCTTCCTCACGATGCTGCAATCCAGTGTCTCCTCATTTTTTTTTTTTTTTTTTCCTAACAGCAGGTTTTATTTTTCCAATTTTACAGAAGGTGGCTGAGGAACACTGAGCAGCTGGAACTCAGTCGCTCAGTGGATCGCTGGGACCCGCAGCACACTGCTATCCTTTGTACTTCCCTTCTCCTTTGCCTTGAGGAGATTGTTCTGAATTCACAAGGCAGTTATGTCGACACCTGTCTCTGTCATTTGCTTTTTAAAAAATTTTTTATTGATGCATATTTGTCATACATATCTACTACTTTCATCATAAGGAATTTGTGCTAGTACATAATTTATCTTAATTCTTTTTTTCCCCTTTCTTCTCCCCACCTTTGAATTCTTCTTTCCCTCCCCATTTTCATAGCAAAACCTTTTATGCTTTACTCCCGATTTACACTTCGTTTCCATTTTTCTTGTATTCTCCCCCACTCCTTTTCCCTTTATTCATTTCCTTTCCCTCTCTCTTATTTCCCTTCCCATTTGGACATGTTTTTCCTACTTTCCATTATGTTCCTTATTTACTCTTTGGTTTCTCACATAGGAGAAACAGTGTGGTATTTAAACTTATATGTCCGATTTATTTCTTTTCTTTTCTTTTCTTTTTTTTTTTTTTTTTTGCGGCACCAGGGATCGAACTCACAGCCTCGCACCTGCCAGACAGGCGCTTAAGCTGCTGAGCCAAACTCCTGGCCCTGGTTTTTTGAGGCAGGGTTGCACTATGTAGCTCAGGCCGGCCTTGCGCTCGAGTTGTAGCCCAAGCCAGCCTCGAACTCACAACGCTCCACCTACCTCAGCCTCCCGAGTGCTGGGATTAAAGGCGTGTGCCACCACGCCTGGCTCTTGTCCGATTTATTTCACTTAAGATTATGTTCTCAAGAAAAATCCATTTTCCTATAACAGACTCAAGTTTATCCTTCTTTATGACAGCATAATATTCTAGTATATATAAATACCACATTTTCTTTATCCACTCATCTATTGATGGGCATATATATAGACTGTTTCCAAGATTTAGCTATTATAAACTGTGCTGCTGTACACATGGGTGAGCATATATCACTGTGGTATGATATTTTTAACTCTTGCAGGAAAATACCTAGAAGAGAAACAGCTGGGTCAAATGAAACCTCTAGTTTTAGTTTTTTGCAAAATTGCCATACTGATTTCCACAGTGATTGCACTGGTCTACATTCCCACCAACAGTGGAGAAGGGCTCCTTTTTCCCAACAGCCTCACCAGCATTCGTTATTGGTTGATTTTTTGATGACAGCCATTCTTTCTGGTGTGAGGTGGAATCTCAGTGTTGTTTCAGTGTGCATTTGTTGGATGACCAGTGATTTTGAGCAGTTTTTCATATATTTATGTGCTATTCATATTTCTTCCTCTTTTTTTTTTTTTTTTTTTTTTTTTTTTTTTTTTTTTTTTTTTTTTTTTTTTTTTTTTTTTTTTTTTTTTTTTTTTTTTTTTTTTTTTTTTTTTTTTTTTTTTTTTTTAGTTGAGACAAGGTCTCACTGTGTAGTCCAGGCTGGCCTCAAACTCATGGTGATCCTCTCGACTCAGTCTCCTGAGTTCTGGGAGTACAGGTGTGCACCAGGCACGAGGCTTATTCGTACTTCTTCATCTGAGAAGTGTCTCTTCATCTCACATGCCATTTTTGGATTGGGTCTTTAAATTTGGGAGGTCTGATTATTATTTTTATTTATTTATTTTCTAGTTGACTTGTTTTTTGAAATGTAACTTTTATCAGATGCTTCATTTCCACTTATGTTACGGTCATTTTTAGTCTTCTCTTTCATTGGTATATGGCTGTTCCTGTGCCAATACCTATCTTAATTTCTTTATGGATTGATAGTGTGCTGATTTTGATATAATCTTTTTGATTTGTGGTATTTCTTTTGGATGCTCTTCTGTTTTATGGGTCCAGTTAAATCAGAAATTAATATGTTTTAATTATAGATTTTACTTTTTTTTCTTTTGTGAGGCACTCAAGACTTTCTCACTGAACTGCATCCCAGTCCCTTTTTAAGAATTAATTCTTTTAAATTTCATTTAAAATTTTTTATTTACTCACCATGTAGTTAAGGCTGGGCTCAAACTCTGCAGTCCTCCTTCTCTGCCCTCCCCCATGTTGGAGTTACAGGTATGTACCGTACGTGGCTCCCTTCTTTATTTTGAGACAGGATCTTACTGAGTCACTGAGCTGTTTAGGTTGGGCTAGAACTTGTGATCCTCCTGCCTCAGCCTCCTAGAGTGTTGGAATTACAGGCGTGTGCCCCCATACTGAGCTATAAAAATGTTATGTTTGTCTATGTTAAAATTTTTTCACGGAAGTTAAGGTAACATTATGTTATAATTTACCTAACCATATCTAGTGTTGTAGATTTAGATTGCTTCTAATTTTATTATTATGACTACTGCAAGAAAAGTTACCTTAGCCTTTTCCCTCCTTCAATTTTAAACCCAGGGCTTTTCACACACTGGACTGCATCTCCAGCCCTCACCGGCAATATGTAAATGTTGTGTAACGTTTTATTTTTGTTACCTTTATAGGTTTCCTGTGATCAGCCATCACCGAAAGAAGAATGTAAAAGTGGCCAAAAGCAGGCACTTGCAACAGAGGAGCCAACCTCAGTCTCGGAATATTTCTTCAATGATATCTTTATTGAAGTAGATGAAGCAGAATAAAACAGTCTCTGGGGTTTTTCTTTTTGTTTTTTTCCCTTTTAAGTCTGGGATTTCTAGAGCCAGTTGCAACAACAAAGCAGTATTTAGAAAAAGGCATCACTGTCTATTTTTCTTTAGGTCAATTTTGAATATTTAATGAACTTGATTTGAAAGGTTCATAATCAGTGGGAAACGTTGCCGAGGTTCCTCTCGTTCTGGCTGATGGAGCGTTTTGGAAGCACCAAGCAGTGGTGGCTGCTCTGAGAGAAAGGGCGACTCCGTTTACATTTCCACTCTGCCCACGCTGACATGCGTGGGTGTGTGGGATTGTCGGGGACAAATGTTGAGGGAAATCACAGTGCCATCTTACTGGGAGTTCACTGTATTTACTGTTTAGCAAACTTCTTTTGTAAAGTTTTGTTTTGTTTCCTTTTTGGGGGGTGGTGATGAAGGCCTTTTCAGTTGCCTCTAAGTACACAAAAGCAAATTGTGAATCTTCACTTTAGTATGCGACCTTTACAAATTTTCTATTATCAGCTATTTGTCTGAAAAACGTATTTTTCTATTTCATGGTGATGTACCATTAGTCCTAATTGAAGAACTAGTATTTAAACTTAATATTTATAAAGATGACTAATCAAAGAGTTTATTTATTTTTAAATTTTTCATTTAAAAGAATATTCAGTTTTAGTTATTTTCACCCCTCAGATTGTGCTTAAAGAAGGCATTATTAACAAATTTGTATCTGCCTCTTTTTCCTCTTTAAAGATATTTATGATGATATAACTAGAAATTTTTGGGTAGTATATTTTTGGCGTTTTTTTTTTTTTTTTTTGCAAGGGTCTTGCTATGTAGACTGAACTTGAACTCACTATGTAGTCCAGGCTAGCCTCCTACTCAGAGCAATCTTCCTGTCTCTGCCTCCCGAGTGCTGAGATTATAGGTGTGCACCACCACGCCCACCTATGTGTATGTTCTGAGTACTTTTTTCCCTCATAGTTTAGTGTATTGATTTGGAACTGTGAATGTTTTTGCTTTTCTTCTATTTTAGATAATCTCAGGATTTTCAGGAGGAGAAAATCTCAACTGAAAGGCCAATCTCCTTTACATTCACACACATACATACTCCTTTTTTAAAACCACAATTTCTTAATATTTTTTACCCCATTAAATTACAATCAAGGAACACTTAGACTATTAAGCACAAGACACAAGCAGAAAGTAAGATGGTAAGACTTCTTTTTGAGACAGGGTCATGCTATGTAGTGCAGGTCATCCTTGAACTCACTTATGTAGCCCATGCTGGCTTTGGACTCATGGTCATCCTGCCTCAGCCTCCTGAATGCTGGGAGACAAGACTTTGAAGAAGTAAGCAATCACCAATATTAATGTAAATGATTTTACTTTTGAAATTGGATGTTTTATGTGTGTATGCTCCAGAGATATATGATATATGTAATGTGTACATTTATGATTTATATATAATATCAATCTACCTGAGCAAAGTTTTTCGAAACAAATTAAATTTCTCAAAGAGCAGATTTATTCTGGTTCCATGTGGAACACCTCCTGCATTGCTAATACTTTAGCTCAGGAGTTGCAAACTTCCAGCAGGATAATTTGGGGTTCCCAGGTTCCATGGTGTCTGGCAGCTCCTCAGCTTCTATATTTCATGCAGAGGCAGCTGCAGCCCCCCTGGACTTCGCTGAGCTTTGCCCCTGCCGTAGACAGTTTTCTTTAAGGTACTGAGAGCTGTATGTGAGTTATTTGTCTCTGAAACTCTTGAGTTATGCCCACAGCTGTGTTGATTGCTTTATGAAATTATTGGTATTTCAATTAGAAAACTATTTTAAAGTCTAGATGATTTTAGTGTTTGTATATGAAAGGATATTGGCCAGTTTTCAGGCTTCTTAGTAAAGCAGACTGTGGCCCAGCGAGTCCAACAGTGATGGAAACTCGCTCTTAAAATCCCTCCCTCCCTCTCTCCCTCCCTCCCTCCTTTCCTCCCCCCCCCTTTCTTCCTGAGACAGGGTCTCTCTGTGTAGTTCAGGCTTTCTTGAACTCGTTGTGTAGCCCAGGTTGGCCTCGAACTCATGATGACCCTCCTGTCTCAGCCACCTGAGTGCTGGGATTACAGGTGTGCACCACCATGCACGGCTTCTTAGAGCATTTCTTACTTATTGCCTTACAGTGGAATTTCCAGTTTCACTTTACCATTGTGCCGTAAAGGAGGGTCTATAAATCTGAGTGGAAATTCTGTATACTTATGTATTTATTTATTTCATGTGGTTAGTATATCAAAAATCATGGAATAAATCACATTGCGATTTTAATAACCTGTTTTTGTAAATTTCTAAGTATCATTCCAGAAAGGTATCTTTCTGTTAGGGTTAGTGTGGGTGTTGGATTGCCATGACTGAACTATTTATCCCTGTATAATATTTATTTTTTAACTTCGTTGATATCTGTCTCACAGATATTAAACCAATTTTATGGAAGATACGATTTCTTACTCTGTAATGGATGCAGGGACATTCATTGTATGAAGAATCATGTCAGTCAACAAACTGTCCTCCTGTTCTGCCCTTTAATCTTGGAAAAACTGAAACTTAGTACATTTATCTTAGAAGGTGGAAATGTCTGTGTTAAGTCTAATTGATGTAAAGATGTTACAAAAATTTATAAATCTTAAAGGAAAGGTGATGAAAAGTGTTTATTTTTTTCCTCTTGAATGCTTACATCGTAACAAGTGGCTTTTAAACCAGCATGGTGGTTTAAAAGCCTAATTGTTGGTAAATGATTGCGGCACAGATAAAAACAGTACTAGCCACTGTTTACTACCATATTAAATACAAGCGACCATGTATACTATCTTGCTTGAAGAAGTCTTTGACAAAGAAGCAATATCTGCCATATGTAAATTTTCTTGTTTTAAAGAAAGCAGTTATGTTTCATAGATACAAATTATGTAAATAAAAGTTATTTTATATCATTTCTGTTGTGTTCTTTTCAAAGATTTTTGTATCAGTTAAAACTAGTTATAGTTTTCAGTTATGGTCTCTACTTTATTCTTTTCTTAAAAAATAACCACAACTGATGTTTATTTTTGTGTGTTTGTTATAAAGAATTTTTTGATCTCGTAAAAATAAACTTCCTGGGGTGTGGGGGGTGTAGCTTAGAGGCTCAGCACCTGCCTGGCAAGCTCAAGGTCTTGAATTCAATTCCTGCTGCAAAAAAGAAAAACAAAACAAGGAAACCCCAACCTTCCCCCCACTTTTGGGGCATGTGAAGAGTTGCTTACTTTTTTTTTCTTGTACCCCTTAAATGATAATTTTTATATATAAAAATCCAAGCTCTTTTACTCTCCTTCAGCCTATTGTGTGTATTCCACATTTCCTGTATCCAAGCGTCTGTGGATGGACATGCAGGCTGCTTCCGAGATTCAGCTGTTATGAACTGCTATAAACGCGGGTGTGCATCCGTCACTGTATTATGATGTCTTTAATCCTTGGAAAGACACCTAGAGGGGAAGAATTTGGGTTGAGTGGAGTTTCTATTTTTAGTTTTTGGAGGCTTCTCTATGTTGATTTTCATAGTGTTTGTACTAGTTTACATTCCTACCAATAATGTACAAATGTTCCTTTTTCCCTTTGGCCTCACCAGCATTTATTATTTGATTTTTTGATGACAGTCATTCTTCCTGGAGTAAGATGGAATCTGGGTGTTGTTTTAATTTGCATTTCTCTAATGGCCAGAATATAAACATCTTTTTATGTATTTGTTTCTCATTTGTACTCATACTTCTGAGAAGTGAGTTCACTTCAGTTGCTTTTTTTTTTGTTTATTTTTTGAATTGGGACTTTCATTTTGGGAGGGTGTGATTATTTTTTTGAGGTTCTTTAATATAGAATACATAGGTTCTTTATGTATACCAGTCCTCTATCCGAGGAGTAGCTGGCAAAACATTTTTTTCTGTTTTGCAGGTTGTCGTCACTTCGTTGGTTGTTTCTTTTGCTGTGCAAAAGCTTCTTAGTTTGACACAATCTTTTGTTTTTTTGTTACTTCTTGTGCATTTGGGGTTCTTTTCAGAAAGTCTTTGTCCACACTAGTGTCTTTGATTTTTACCTAGTTTGTCTTCCATTTCAGCCCTAGTTTCCTACCTGCTGCTTCTGTTACACCCACCACGTACTATTTCATGGTTCAGCAGGTCACATGATGTCTGGTGTGTGAGGGGCAGTCCCTAGGTGAGGCATTTAGTGTCTAGCAGTACTGTTCCTGCTTGTATCTAGGTGTCCCCCGAATACCTCACGTGGTCATGGTGAGTTTTTTTGGGGGGTGGCTGGGTCTAGGGTGTGTGAATACCTGGATTAGTCCCCTAGTTGATTTCATAGTTCTGGGTGTCCTTGAATGGATTTGCCAAAGAGGGAAGCCTAACCCTGGGTGTCGGTGGCACCAATCAATAGGGTTGTATTCTGGATGGAATATGAACAGACAGAGGGAGGCAAACTTGCCAGAAAATACTGAAAATGTCTAGGTGTGGTGCACGCCTGCGATCCCAGCACTCAGGAGGCTGAGGCAGAAGGATTGCTGCGATTTCGACGCCAGCCTAGGCCGTATAGTGAGTTTAAGGCCAGCCTGAACTACATAGGGAGATCATGTCTCAAACAAACAAAATTATCACAAAGTAAAAAAAAAAAAACTGCCTTAGTTCCTTTCTGTGCTCAACCCTCCAGAGAATGTATATCAGCTGGAAAGCTTCTTTGCTCAGGGTTTCAGATGTTTTTTGGGCATTAAGTCCCCCTGATCTCTGGGCTGCGGCAATAAGCTCCGGACGCCCAGTGGGTCTCTGCTGTCTCTTTCATTCTGCAACAGTGAACTTCACAGACCTAAACAACACTGTGACCTGAGCTACTCGGGAGAAGTCTGCTCAGAGAGGGAAGATGTAAACAGTGGGGTTAGGGAGGGCTTTGAGAAGAGGAGAGCCCTGAGCCCAGTCTTGAAAGATGAGTCTGAGTTCACCAAGAAGCTCCCTGGCTGGGGTGGCAGTGGGAAGGGCCCCTGCGCGGAGGAAAGCGTCTTTTGGCCACGGGCAGCATCCACTGTAAATAAACCCAGCCTTCGGAGTCTGGAGCCTGCTCTGGTTCTTTCTCCGGCCGCGATCGGCTCTTCTCCATTTCTTGGCCCGGCAATGCTTCAGGCTCCGTCCACACTCAGTGGCCTGCGAGGCCTTTCCTCAACCACCTCCTTTCCCAGCTGCCTTCTGTTTCTTTACTGACCGGCTGCGCACTCCGGCACTGTTCGTAAGCTCATTTGTATTATTTTTTTAAAAAAGAGCCTTGAAGTCTGGAACTAAGTTTAGTTTCAGGAGTTGGCTGCCCCCTCTTTACCTGACCATCCTTCTTACGTTCCTCACCCTTTGCTCTGCTTATCCAGCCATTTTTAATAGTTTCCTTCCTCCCTCCCTCCCTTCCTTCTTTCCTTCATTTTTGAGACAGGGTCTCGCTGTATGCTTCATGCTGGCCTTGAACTCACTATGCGGCCCAGGCTGGCCTCAAACTCAGAGCCATCCTGCCTCAACCTCCTGAGCGCTGGGTTTATAGGCGTGTATCAATCACCACGCCCTGCTGATCTTTTAATTTTTGTGAGTGTGTTTAGGGTCCTTTAAAATCATAATTCGAAATACTGAAAATGTCCAGGTGAGGTGGCACATGCCTATAATTTGTGCACTGGGACACGGTGACCATCGTGATTGGAGTGGCACTGGTGGATGTGTGAGGTTCTCTACCAGGTCACTGCCTAGCTCTGTACTGCCTCTCCCGGCAGGCGAGGTGAAGGGGCCTGGCGGGGCTGCGCCTCTGTCTCTCATTGGTTGGGCTGGGAGGCGTGGCGCGCGGCGTTGGCCAATGAGAGGCGACGTGCGTACCACGTGCGAGGAAAGCGTGAGAAGCTGGCGGCCTAGGTCGGCGCTGCTAGAGTAGGAGTCGCGGCACGGGCTCTGAGGAAAGCCCCTGCTGCCGGTGGGCGCGGGCGCCCTCCCTCGGCACCCAAGGCACGCTCGGCACCCTACGCCGCGATGTGGGCCGCTCTGAGGGCCGCCCTGCGACCCTGCGCGCGCGCCGCTGCCTCCCGGCCGCGGGCCTATCACGGGGACGCGGTGGCGTCGCTGGGCACCCGGCAGGACGCGGGCTCCGCTGTGTACCAGGTGGGCAGCTGCGCAGCGGGGCCTGTGCCGCGGCTCCTGGGCCAGCACTGCGCCCCTGGGAGCGCGGGCGGGGTGCGGGGGCGCACGGGGCGCTGTTGCAGGGGGAGGAAGAAGAGATCTCAGACGTTTCAGTTTACTTTTTCAACTCGTTCTGTCCTTTGTCTGCCTTAGCATTGTCACCCGAGGAATCTGTTGCACATTAGTTACCTGAACCCCACTTCGAATCCTCTGAGTCTCTAGGGTGGCGTCCTTGTGTTTGCTTTTTTTTTTTTTTTTTTTTTTAAATACTGGAATTGAACCCAGGGCTTTTGCAGTGATCTGTTACTCTAGCCCTTTTTTACTTTTTGAGACAGGATCTCTTGCTCAATAGCATGGTTTCCCAGGCTGAACTGGAACTTCCAATCTTCCTGCCTCAGCCTCCCAGAGTGCTGGGATAACAGGCCGACCATGAAATTCTTAGGCGGCTAGAGGTAGCTTTGGGAACCACCTGACCTATGTGTTTACCTTAGTTACATAGGCTATTAACAGAAAATACATATCCCACAGTATCTTTGAATTGAGAGGTTTTACAAGGTCAAAGAAACAGCCCACAGCTTGTGAAACATCAGAGCTAGAAAATTTTAGTCTATCCCTTGGTTGCTAAGCCTATACAAATAACATCTAAATTGGGGGAGTAACACACAAATATTTATCTGGGCAGAATGTTGAATTCAAAAACATTGAACAGGGACTGTGGTCTAGGCACTATCGCAGATATTTGGTATAGATGTGTGGCAGCAGGAACATTTTGTGGGGAAGATGGACGAGAGCGAGAAGCTGCAGTGTGCTAAGTGCTTGTGTCGAACTTGAAAGGTGATTACACACAGCTGCAGGTAGGAGGTAATGGGTTGGGTGGGTGGATCTTGGTTGGGAAAGGGCCAGCCAGGTTCATGTTGAAGGGTGGAGGTGAGACAGTTCAACTCAGGTTATTAAGGTGGATAAACTGGCCGTGGTCATGCACCTGTGGTTCCAGCACTTACGCAGGTGATGCAGAGGGATCACCCAAGTCTTTGCTTTCAGCCTGGGAAATAGTGAGACCTTGTCTCTAAATAAAAATAAAACATATGTGTGAAGTCTAGGAAGTCACTGCCAGGGCATGGAATTCATGGTCCAAAAGTCTTGCGTGCAAAAGCCACATTTAGATTTTATTTTGCAGACTGTCCACTAAAACATGTTAGGAGAGGGGTGTGATCCTTATCTGTGTGGTAGAGATGTGGAGGTTGGACTGGTGGAGAACTTAGCTGGCAGTTGAAAGAGTTGAAGCCGGGTGTGGTGGTGCATGTCTGTGAGCCCTGTATTCCTTAGGCTGAGGCAGGAGGATGCTTGTGAGTTCGAGGCCAGTCTAAGTGACATTGCAAGATCCTGTCTCACAAACAGTTTTAAAAAAAGCATAGGTTGGTTTATAAAGGATTGCCCTGGAGGCAAATCCTAGCAGTGCTGGCTTTGCTGTGGTGAGGATCTGGTGGGCAGAGCCTTGCACAGATATTCCCCACTCTAAGGGGCAATAGTCAGTCCCGGGGAATTGATGTTGTTTCAGAATGTGTTGTTCAGTTTCCATATATTTGTGAGTTTTTCAGCCTTCCCTCTATTGATTTCTAGTTTCATTCCATTGTGATTGAGACAGACACTTCCAATGATTTCAGTCTTTTTGAAACTTTTTGTTTTTGGCCTTTTGCTAGGTAGTCCAGGCTGTTCTTAAACTCTCCCAAACTCACAGTAATCCTGCCTCAGCCTCCTGAGTGGTGGGATTACAGATATGTGCCACCATGCCCAACCAGTCTTTTTAAATTTATTAAATTTATTTTATGACTTAACGTGGTCTATTCTGAGAAAGTTGAGTGTGCACTGAGAAGTGTGCTCAGTTGTTGGGTGGTGTGTTCTGCACATATCAGTCGGGTCCAGTGGTGTGTCATGTAGTTCAAGTCCTCTGTGTCTTCTGTGTGATTGTCCTATCCATCATTGAAAGTGGGGCATTAAAATCTCATTATCGTAGAGTTGTTTCTTATTTTAGTTCTGACTTGGCTTCCTATATTTTGGAGCTGTACTGTTTGATACATATAAGTTTATAATGATCCTATGTTCCTAGTGAGTTGGCTTTTGGCAACATATAACGTCCTCCTTGGCCCCTTGTAGCTTTTTTTTTTTTTTTTTCCCGGGCACCAGGGATTGAACTCACAACCTCACACCTGTCAGACAGGCACTTAAGCCACTGAGCCAAACTCTCGGCCCTGGTTTTTTGAGGCAGGGTCACACTATGTAGCTCAGGCGCTCGCGTTGTAGCCCACGCTGGCCTCGAACTCACAACGTTCCTCCTACCTCAGCCTCCCGAGTGCTGGAATTAAAGGCATGAGCCACCACGCCTGGCCCTTTGTAGCTTTTGAGGGAAAGTCTGTTTTATCCGATATTAGCACTGTCACTTTTGTTCCTTGGTTACTGTTTGCTTGGAATATCTTTTTCCAGCCTTTCACTTTCTAGCTGTGTGTATCCTTGGACCTAGAGTGAGTCTCATAGGATAGAGCAGGGTCAGGTTTTTTTAAAATTCATTTTGCCAATTTGTATCTTTTTATTTGAGGGTTTAATTCATTTACATTTCAACTAATTATGGATGGAAAAGGACTTACATTTGGCATTTTGTTCTTTGTCTTACAGATTTTTTTTGTGTGTATGTGTATCTCCTTTTTTAGATCTTCATTATTCTAGCTTTCTGCACATTTAGTTGATCTTCTGTAGTAACATGTTTTGATTCCCTTCTGTTCTGTAGATATTTCTGTTGTGGGTGCTGTGGGAATAGCATGTAACACTTTAGAGTTACACCAGCTACAGATGGCAGTTTTGAATTGATACCAGTTGACTTACCTGCATACAAACCTCACCCTTCATCGGCCCACGTCTCACCTTATGTTTTTGATATTACAGGTTACAACTTGTATACTGTAGTGTATACTCATTAATACATAGATTTATAATTACTTCTTATGGATTTATCTTTTAAATCCTGTAGAAAATAAGAAGTAGAGCTACAAACCAAGGTTACAGTGGTTTTTACATTTACTTAGGTACAGTATTCCCCATCATTGAAGATCTTTTTACATTTACTTAGGTACAGTATTCCCCATCATTGAAGATCTTTATATGGCTTTGAATCACTGTGTGGCAGCTTTTCATTTTAACCTGCAGGACTCCCATGAGTCAGAGTCAGTCTGTCTCTGTCTGTCCATCTGTCTGTCCTGGGAATTAAACCCAACAACTGTTACATAAAACCCTTGACCACGTCTACCACTAAGCTACACTGCCAGCCGTTTTTAAAATTTTATTTTGAGACAAGATCTCACTAAGTTGCCCAAGATGGACTCAAACTTGGAATCCTTTTGCCCTTGCCTCTCAGGTAGCTGAGATTACAGGCCTGTATAACCATTACTTGCCCATGAGAATTTCTTACAGAGCTGGCCTGGTGTTCATGTTGATTCTTTCAGCTTTTGTTTATCAGAGATGTCGTTATTTCTCACTCATGCTTAAAGGACGGTTTTTCTGGGTATAAAATTCTTTTCAGAGTTTTTTGTCTTTTTTTTTTCTTTTAGCACTTTAATAACTTTTTGTTTTGTTTTGGTACCAGGAACTGAACTTAGGATTTTGTGCTTGCCAGGCAGACGCCTATGCTGCTCAGCTGTATCCCTGGCCCACTTTAAGTGTTTAACCACGTTGCTTTCTGGCCTCCAGAGTTCCTGCTGAGAGATCAATGGATAAAAATCTTAGTGGAGTTTCTGTGTGTGTGATGAGCTGTGTCTGCCTTGGTGCTTTCCAGATTCTTTCTCTCTCCCTCTCTCTCTCTCTCTTTTTTTTTTTTGGACAGTTTGATTATACTTTGTCTTGGCATGAATCTCTTTGAGTTTTCTTTAAAGTTGAGAGTGTTGATTTGGAGATTCATGTATTTCCTCAAATTTGGGAACTTTTCAGTCATTATTTCTTCCAAGCGTCGGTCTCTTTCTGGAACTCTTATAATTTGTATATTGGCCTCATATTGATGGTATTCTGTAAAGCCCCATGCTCTGTTCAGTTCTCTTTATTCTTTCCTGCTTCTTAAATTCTATACTTTCATGTCTTTTCTTTGAGTTTAGTTTGCTAATTCTTTGTTTTGGCTGCTTACATTTGCCGTCAAGCCTCTGAAGTAGAGTCCATTTTCACAGTCTGATTATTTTATTTTGTATGTTTGTTAGTTTTTTTTTTTTTTTTTTTTTGAGACAGGGCCTCACTATGGAGCTCAAGCTGGGCTTGAACTCACTATGTAGCCCAGACTGGTCTCAAAGTTGCAGTGATCATCTTGCCTCAGCCTCCCATGTGCTGGGATTACAGGCATGTGCCATCATGGAAGAGTTTTGAACAAGTAATGTATCCTACCGCATGGGCTAAGACAGCTGCCTGTATTTCACTGGTTAGAATTTAGTCACATGGCTCTTGCTATCTATAGGAGGAAGTGGGATGTTACTTGTTCCAGCTGGGCATGTTGCTGCCTTGAATAAATTAGGATTTAGCCATCAGGGAGGACAGGAAGAAGCGATGTGGGTTAGGAGCTAACAGTGAGTGTCTGCCTTTGATAATGAACAGCATTAGTAGAGTGGGGAATGTTGGAGTATTTTCTTTTTCTCAATTTTTTTGTTAGTATATGTTTGTGATGCACAGTAAATACATTCCTCGTGGGGAGTTGATGCACACACACGTCGCATCTTGGTCCTTTCTACTTCCCCTTCCCACCCTCCTTTCTCCCCTGTCCCCAGACCCCTTCCCATCATTTCAAAACAATGACTGATGAATCCTTTGTGTTGCTTTTTTAGTCTCAATTTCACTAATTTCTCCTGTTGCTTTTTTTTTTTTTTTTTTTGAGTCAGGGTCTTACTGTGTAGGTTTGGCTGGCCTCAAACTCACTATGTAACCCAGGCTGGCCTTGAATGTGCAGGGATCCTCCTGCCTCAGCCTCCCAAGTGCTGGGGTTACAGGCGTGTGCCACCATGCCTGGCTCCCCTGCTGGATGTTAAAGGATCCCTTTATCTCCTGCTCTATAAGCAGTAGAGTTGGATGCAAGCACACCTGTAAAAGTGGGAGAATAAACAAAGGCGTATCGGGATGCTAGATGGCCCGCGGAAGTCCTCTTGTCCCCCTTCCTCATCCCTCACCTTGTAGCAGTAGTGTGCTCTGCCCACACGCACGTCTCCATGCCCTTCAGACACCTCGACAGTGAGTAACGGGGTCCCTTGCTCTTCCCGGGGAGGCTGGCTCAGATGAGTAAAGATCCTGCCTACAGCCAGCGTCTGTTGTGAGGGGTGCCTGAGCCTTGGAAGCAGACTGGTCGTCAGCCCTGTGCACTGACGCCCGAATGGCGAGAGATCAGGAGGTGGACCGCAGCCAGAGGGGAGGCCAGGAGGTCTTAATGACAGGGAGTGAACCCTGAAAAGAGCTCAGACTACGTTTCCTGTTTCCGGGGCTCTAAGGGAGGAAGAACGGACGCATTTCACGCTGTGGGAAACACTCTCCAGCGGCCCTGAGAACATTTCAAGAAAAAAGAATGGAAGAGTTGTTGTAGAAAAAGGCTTAAAATACATTGGCCATTTGCAGCTGTACAGACTTTACCATGTGGACCCTGTGTAAATAAACAACTGTAAAAAACAGACCTGACAGTTGGGAATGTGTCTTCCCTAACTGGATATTTGGTGATGATATGTGAGAATGATCCTTATCTTTTGGAGATACAGATGCAGTTATACACTGAGTGTTATAGCTAAGCTTTCTTTCAAAATTATTTGGGGTGGAGGGCAGGAAGGAAATAGCTTTGGGCACCTTTAGATAATCATTGAAGTATACTGGGTCCTTTACTTTTGTGTCTGTGTGAAGATACAGAGAACATTAACACCAGTGACGACAGCAAACCACAGAGGAGGTGAAGCGTAGTGAAATCCTGGAGTCTGGAATAATTGACCCTATTCTCTTCCTTTTCTAGTACTGTTAAGTTAAACAGGACAGAACAGGAGAGTGCAATTGTCTGCCCCACCCATCCCTAGGGACCCTTATAAACGATTTTATTTTATTTTATTTTTTTTTGCGGCACTGGGGATCGAACTCACGACCTTGCACCTGCCAGGGCAGGCGCTTAAGGCACTGAGCCAAACTCCCAGCCCCAGTTTTTTGAGGCAGGGTCGCACTATGTAGCTCAGGCCAGCCTTGCGCTCGCGTCGTAGCCCAAGCCGGCCTCGAACTCACAACGCTCCGCCTACCTCAGCCTCCCAAGTGCTGGGATTAAAGGCGTGCGCCACCACGCCCGGCTCTACGATTTTATTTTTTAACTTAATTTTTTTTTTTTTTTTTTTTTAGACAGGATCTCACTGTGTATGTAATTCAGGCTGGCCTTGCACTCAGGCACTCCTCCTGCATCAGCCTCCTGAGTGCTGGGATGGCAGGCAGGTGCCATCATGCTTGGCAAAATCAGGAGTTTTCAAAACACTGTCTGTCTGTGTGTCTGTCTGTCTGTCTGTTGTGGTACTGGGAATTGAACCCAAGGCCTCATGGTGCCTGGTAAGCACGCTGCCACTGAGCTGTATGAGCATTTAAACATTTGACATTTGGGTTTTTAAGCCCGGAAAAAGTGTAGAAATAAGAATAGACCTTAAACACAAGCACAATCAAAGGATCTGTTTTCCTGTGCCATGAAGTACCTTCCTCTCAGCACTTTGCAGTGGCTCCTTTGCTTCCCTGCGAGCTGGAAGGTGTGGATCAGATCTGTGCCCTGCTGGGCAGACTGGGCCTGAGGTTGCCGCAGTGCAGCACTCTCTGAGCTGCCCTGTGGCTGCTGGAGCCCGGCCACCCAGTTTAGGGCTTGCTCTGATGGTACAGCTCTTGCTGTGCCCTCTCCCCCGGCCCCCAGCCCTGTCTCACTGCCTCTGAAAGGCAGTCAAGTCCCTCCCTACTTTCCAAGTGACCTCTGTGTGCTGCTGTGACGCCACCTGCTGGTGGCCAAATAAACAGCATGTGTTTGCTTCTGGATAAAAGAGATCCCACTGCCTGACTTTTCCTGAGGGAGAGCAGAATTCTTGGCTTTCTCTCTGCTGTGGTGATCTGGAAAAGACCTTGTGGCGAGGGGGGCTTGCCTCTCACCAAAGCCCTGCTGTTTGTTCCATCTGTACTGAGTGAAAACAGGCATGGAGGTTGTAGGCAAGCCGGTGTTTCTGTTTGGTTGCAGGTAGAGTCACTTGAACTTTGTTTTGTGTTTTTGTCTTTTTGAGACAGGGTCTCGCTGTGCAGTACAGAGTGGCCTTGAGCTCACTTTGTAGCTCAGACTGGTCTCGAACTATCAAGGATCCTCTTGCCTCTGCCTTCCAAGTGCTGAGATTACAGGTGTGTGCCACAGCGCCTGGCAAGTCACTTGAATTTTGATACCCCTAGTACCCAGCTCACACCTGCAACCTATGGCATCAGACTTTCTGGCATGAGGATCAAGCATCAGTATGTTTTTGGTGGCTTGTTTTTTAAAAACTCAGTGCTTGAGAGGCTAAGGCAAGAAGGACACCATGAGTTCTAGACCTGTCTGGGCTACATAGTGAGACCCTGTCTTAAAAAGGAAACAAACAAGGAAAAGCTTTCCGCCAAGCCTGAGGCCAGCTGAAGTGGGGAAGCTGTTGCAGGCCACCTGAGCTGAGTTCCCGTGGGCCCTACCCCCGGTGCAAGTGGGCCAGCTCTGGGGTGGCCCTTCCTACGCTGGGCATAGTGAGTCTCTCTCCTAACTCCATGTTGCTTCAGTTTTCTGAATTTCACAGAGTGGGAGAATGTGGCAGGAACCATGGCCTCAGGAACTCTCCAAGCTGTAGGAGACAGGAGGCCATACCAAGAAGACTAAATCATGCCAGGAAACTGGCATTTTTCACAGAAACGGAACTAAATAACCAGAGATGTTAGTGGCATTCATGGGAACAAAATGTTAGTGGGACAGATTGAACTTTAAAAATTAATTATAAATATAAATATTGTTCTAGGGTCACAGGCTGACCAAAATTGAAATATACAGAGGTGAGAAGTAAGTCCCCTCTACCTTTTTTTTTTTTAACTTCTCCCTGTTTATATTTTTTTGTGTATTATTTAGAAAATTTCCGAACATCTACCGGGCATGGTGGTGCACACGTGTAATCCCAGGACTCAGGACGCTGAGGCAGGAGGACTGCAAGTTCAAGGCCAGCCTGGGCTACATAGTGAGTTAAAGGCCAGCCTGAACACAACAAAACAACAACAACAACAACAACAACAAAAATAATTTGCAAACACATGGAAGTAGAGAACTTGTTTTTTGTGTTACTGGAGATTGGATTCAGGGCTTTCACACTGAACTCCACCCTCAGCCCTTTATGTTTTTATTTGAGACAAGGTCTTCTTGTTGTCACTAAGTTGCCCACACAGGGCGCAAACTTGTGATTCTCCTGCCTTAGCCTCCCAGGTGCTGGGACTTTCAGGTGTGTGTTACCATGCTTGTCTTTAGTTTTTTCTTTTTAAAATATGAAGCAGGGTGTAGTTCTCCCCCTGGGCTTTGTGTTTTAAGTGCCATGTGTGAGTAAGCAAATGTGTCTGTGCTGGTCGGAGTTTTAGGACAGGAAAGATAAGATGACATTCTAACCCTTAAAAAGCTGATATTTCATAAAATCAAGTAGAGGTTAGGCTCAGCGGATGTTGAAAGAAGATGGATATTAAAGTCGGTAGGAGTAGCCGGAAGTGGAGAGGCCTGGAGTTGAGGACAGAGAGGGCTGAGAGTGCGAGCGATGGGTGGAATTCATCTTCCCAGCTGGAGAGGCCATTGAGGCGGGCTGGAGCTTCCTGACCCTTACTTGGTGGAGATCGTTGCTGTCTAATATTCCTATCTCCCTCATCCCATTTCTGCTGTAGGAGAACTACGAGCAGATGAAAGCACTGGTGGGTCAGCTCCGGGAACGCGCGGAACAGGTTCGACGAGGTAAGAGCTTCCTGGTCTGCACCTGTGCTTTCCTGAGAGGTCACCAGCGCGGCTCTGTTCTGATGCTTAGTGGTTTTAGGAAAGATGAGGAGCACGAAGCTGTGACTCTAGAAACTGTGCATTGGTTGGAATGCAGGTGTTTTATGTGTTCCTGTCCCGGCCAGCCCTTTGTGTCTGTGGAGAATGGTTCCAAGACTCCTCTGCAGGAGCCAACACCCATGGGTGCTCAGACTGCTTGTGGAAATCAGGGCAGTGCTGCCTTCTCGCTGGGTACATCCTGCTGCACCAGGACGTTACTCATTACACCTGACACAGCGGAGACGAGGTCTAAGTACCTGCGTCACTGTTGTTTAGGGAATGAGGACAAGTCCTTTGCTGCTGAGTACGTATTTTGAGTCCTTTCGGGCCTCGGAGGGAGGAAGCCGTGAGGCCAGCTGGCTGAACTGTCAGGGTCTCTGCTTCCCGAGCCCGGCCACTGTTTTTGGGAAAAGTAACCCCATCCAAATTCGTCTGTGCTTAATTACTGGTTTTTTAGGGTTTTATTTCAGAGCAGTGTACTGAAATTTTTTTTCTTAAACTAAAATATTTCAAATTCATTAGTCATATTTATATTATCTACTAAATTAAATCCTAATGCATTTATTGCTGTTTAAGTAAATGTGATTTTTTAAAAACTTTGCAAATGACCTGCTTGCCTGCCTTGTCTTGCTTTCTTTTAGTAGTTGTGCTGGGGATGGAAGCCAGGGCCTTGCGCGTGCTAGGCAAGCACTCTACCACTGAGCTACAACCCCAGCCCTATTTCTTTTCTTTTTCTTCTTCTTCCTCTTCTTCCTCCTTCTCCTCCTCTTTTTGACGTCCCTTTTCTGTGTTTCATGTCTTGTTTTTTGAGAGAGGGTCTTCCAATGTAGTTCAAGCTGGCTTAGAACTCACCACGTCACCTAAGCTGACCTGGAACTTGAAATGACCCTTCCGCATCAGCCCCCTGAGCACTGGGATCATAGGCATGAGCCGCCACACCTCATTTATGTGTTTTATTTTGAGATAGTCTCACTAAATTGCCCAGGCTGGGCTTGAACATTTTATTTTTAAATTGTGTACATAAAAGGCATTCTTTTTCTTGAAAGAAACTGCATTAGAGAGAGGAACACTCCCACCTAGTGTGGCAATTCTCTTGTACTGTCATGGGTATATATGATATTTTTACTTTAGAGGCCATATAACTCAAAACTAAGCTCCTATTTTCAGAATAATTCTTCATATAAGTACCTAATTTAGAAGGAGCTGTATTAATTTTATATGTTTAAAAAACATTGTCCCCAGTATTATATTGTTGTAATTCTGGGTATGATCCAGAGGACTGTCTCCCTGTAGAAATAACAAGAAATAATGATAGTGTTTACATTACTTTTTCTCCCTTCTGATGACATTATGGAAGCAAGATAATTGATTAATGGTGAGTGACCAGGGAGATCATGTAAAGTTGGCTATTTATTCGCATATAGGGAAGAAAGAAGATTGGTATTTTGGTCCTGTATAGAATTTTGAGGGTGGTAGGCTGGACTGGTTTGTTATTTTAATAACCGAGCACTTTTGGTTAAAATATTTCATCCTCCAAGTAAATTTTCATCATCTCATTTATATCCAAGTCTATACTTGAACTTAGGAGTAGATTTGTGAATTATAGGTGTTACTTTAAGCACACATTTCTTCTTTTGACCTACTAGATTACTTAGAATTAATAGAAAAGAACAGTAAAAGTAATTGCTGAATATCTTGGTCTTTGTCTTTTTATTACAGTGTTTAGTTAAAAAAAAAATCAGTGAAATTCATTAAACATTACTGTGACCCAGACATGAAACTCAGAGATGGATGGAGGAGGCACAGACTTCATTCTTTACATGATGGTAGTTGTTTCCATCCTACTGACGAGGGTGATAAAAACAAAATGAAGAAAAGTTCTTATTCCTTCTATCGGTAACTTAGGTACTATACTTGTCATATATTAAGAATATTAGCTAAGTGTGGTGGTGCATACCTGTAATCCCAGCACTCTGAGAGGCTGAGGCAGGAGGATCACAAGTTCAAGTCCAGCCTGACCCACTTAGTGACTTGGTGCGACCGTGTCTCAAAATAAAAAGGTGTTGGGATTTAACTCAATGTGAAGGCCCTTGGGTTCCATACCTAGTACTGGGGAGAAAGGGAAAAAAAATTTATTTTCTTACCTAAGTAAACAAAAGAATGGCTTTCTTAAGTAACTGAAGGTTTCATTGGACAATGATGAATTATGGGGCAATGATGAATAAACACTTTAATGAACATTCACCCTTCTGTTCCTCGTGCTACCTCGGCTGGCTGCCAGTGGGCTGTAGCTGCCCCCAGCTCCGGAGCCCGTAGCTGCAGGCTGGGCGCTGAGGTATAGAGCACCTTCGGCCCGGGGCAGCTGGTGGGGTCACCTCCGTGTCTCTTCAGTTACTGCGTTTTGTCTGTCACGACGAGAGTGATGTTGGGGTCACCGAAGGTACTGATGTGTGTCCCAACTGCTGTGTGAGGTGTCCAGCTCGGTCGATTACAGACCTGAAGGTTCAGGGTCACGGTGCCATCTTCATGGCTCCTCATTTTGGCTATCATGGAAGTCATTTGTGAAATTATACTTCGACCTGGTGCAGAGGAAGACAGGGCTTTTCATTTACACAGCATGTGACGCAGTGCTGGACCAACGCGCTGGGTGCTTTCTGGGTGCGGTGGCAGTGAGGCAGTGTTTATAATGTGTGAGCTACAGAGAAAATGCTGAATGATTTCTTTACTGGACCCAGAACGTGTGAAAGATATCCAAGAATCAGGGATAGATTGATTTTTTTCAAAAAATAGTTTATTTACTTCAGAGAATTGGTAGCTGTTAAGAAAAGTGAATAATCTGAAAAATTAGTTGTTTCTTACAGGACACATTGAATTTTTTTTTTTCCCTTGTGGTACTGAGGATTGAACTCAGGGCTTTCACATTGAGCTATATCCCCAGCCCTTTTTTTATTTTTCATTTTTAGACAGGGTCTTGCTGAGTTACTAGATTGCCCAGGCTGAGCTTGAGCTAGCAATTCTCCTACCTCAGAGTCCCAGAGTGCTGGGATCACAGGTATGTGCCACCATGCCCAGCCACAAGCATCTATTTGAAAGTGCCATAATGTGGATTGAGCATTATGTGTTTTTCTGGAATTAAGTTAGATGGAAGCCTCGTCTCATGTTCATCCAATCTGACATAACTGGGTGTTTTTCTCATAGGAGGCAGTGAAAAAGCCCGGGCACTTCACACATCAAGAGGAAAACTGTTGCCCAGAGAAAGAATCGACAATCTTATTGACCCAGGGTTGGTACTGTCCTAAGCGCTAACTCAGTGTTCTCTGCTGCGTGGTACTGATTATTTATGTTGTAAATAGTAGTTTTGAGTTCTGGTTGTTATCATAAGATTGAAACCGCAGCTGCGTACTGAACGCCTGCCAGGTGTCAGGCGCTATTTGAGCATCAGGGTCACACAATGAGCAGACTGAAGATCTTCATCCTGCCGGGGTTTACCCTGCAACAGGGGAGGCAGGAAGTAAACATCTTAAATTCTGGGGCATGCTAGAAGGTAAGAAGTGTTGTGGGGAAAGAGTAGGTTGGCCAGAGCAAGGGAGAGGGTGAGGATGGGCTGTTGAAGTTTTGAGAAGACCTCATTGAGAGGGTGACATGTTAGCAAAAATGTGAAGGAGGGAGGAGAGCCCTGTAAGTGTCGGGGGAAATGTTCCTGGCAGAGCAGACAGCTAGTGCAAAGGTCCTGCGGTCTGAAGGAGAAGGCCTGGGTGCTCTGGCTCTGCTCAGGCAGTACAGGGCAGTGTAGCTAGAGGGAGGGAGTGAGCAAGGAGCAGAGGGGGTTGGGTTGCAGGGGACCTTGGAGGCTGTGAAAGAGGAATGGAGGCCATTGTGGGGTTGTGAGCAGGAGACTTTTGTGTTCTGTCTGACTCCATGGTCACCTGCTGCATGGTGATGTTTATGACAGTGGTCCTGTGTGGTTATAGCACCCAGTGCCTGCATAGTCCTGGCGTTCGCAGAAGGACAGAGTCACCAAGCCACGCCCATTCCCCGGGCCTCTCCCTCGGGGACTGAGGTGCGGCTGTGCTTCAGGAGTGACCATGCTGGCTGTGGGTGCTGGGAGCTCCGAGGGGCGGCAGGGTTCGGATGTGCTGTGCAGACAGCTGACCTGATGGGGCTTCCTGAAGGACTGGGTATGGAGTTTGAGGGGGCAAGTGACCACTCCAGCAGTGTTTTCTCCTTGGAGCAGCCCCCGAGTCCTGCCCTGGGGACCGCACTACTGGTGCCAGTGTCCCTGCTGGCCCATTAATGTGCATTTGTGTCTCAGGAGCCTGCATGTTCTGAACACGGCGGGAGATGCTAAGTGTTAGAGTCCCTTTCCTGTCTCACAGAGTCTTGAACGTGGGAGGAACAGCACGGTGGTGGTGAAGAGCTGGGTCCCCAGCACCATGTTGCTTAGTAAAATCTCAGCTTCCATGGGTGTGGTGGCACAGATTTATAATCCCCTCACTCTGGGAGGCTAAGGCAGGAGGATAGCAGGTTTTTTTTTTTTTTTTTTTTTTTTTTGAGACAGGATCCCGCCAGTGAACTGGCTATGTAGCTTAAGGTAGCCAAAACTCGCAGTAATCCTAACTCAGCTTCCCTAGTGCTGGGGTTATAGGTGAGGGCCACCATGCTGGGCAGGCACGTTTGAGCCTGGCCTGGGCATCTTAGTGAGACCTGGTCTCAAAATTAGAAGAGCAAAGTCCCTGGGCTCAGTCCTCAGTACTGAAAAAAACAGTTCTAGAAACGAATACCAGCTCTGCATTCCTAGTTGCGTTACCCTGTAAGAGCGCCTTAATTTCCATGTTTTGGTTCCCTGATCAGTGAGTGAGGTGGCTCTGAGGCCCAGTGTGTTAGTGTTTAGGAAGCCCCTACAGAAGCGGAGAGCCTGTCACAGGTAAGAGCCACGTAGTGCTGGCTGCGGTTCTCTTTCTGTGTTAATAAAAGCATTTGTACAACACTTTATAATAAGTACCTGGCATTCTGTCCTGTGGATACACTGTATAAATTCTTGACATTCTCATCAGATTTTGTTTAGTTGTTTTACAGGTTTTACATATAGCGTGTATATTTGAGATTTTGCCTCACTGACAACCTTTTGTAACTGTTTCAGTATGTGCATGTGTTTTGGAGGACATTGGTTCTGACACTTGCCTTTTCCCTTCAGGTCTCCCTTTCTGGAGTTATCCCAGTTTGCAGGGTACCAGCTGTATGGCGACGAAGACGTCCCCGCGGGCGGCATCATCACCGGCATTGGAAGAGTGTCAGGGTGCGTCTTCTCTCTGGTCACCCGAGGGGTTGGGAGCAGGGTGCGGGTGGGAGGCAGGTGTGTACAGCCTGCCTCCCACATCAGCAGGCAGCTTCATGCTGGTTATATTTTTTTGTTTTTCGCCGGTACTGTGGATTAACCCCAGGGCTTTTCCACTGAGTTACATCCCCAGCCTTTTATTTTTTATTTTTTTTTTGCGGCACTGGGGATCAAACTCACAACCTCGTGCCTGCCACGCAGACGCTTAAGCCACTGAGCCAAACACCCAGCCCTAGTTTTTTGAGACAGGGTCTCACTGTGTAGCTCAGGCCGGCCTTGTGCTCACGTAGCCCAAGCTGGCCTCAAACTCACAACACTCCTCCTACCTCAGCCTCCCGAGTGCTGGGATTAAAGGCGTGTGCCACCACGCCCAGCTCCCCAACCTTTTTTATTTTGAGATAGGGACTCACTAAGTTGCTACATTGCCCGGGTTGGGCTTGAACTTGTGATTCTCCTGCTTCAGCCTCCCGGGGTGCTGGGATTACAGGCATGGACCACTAACTATATCCAGCTTCATTTGTGGAGTCATAGACAAAAATCAAAAGGAAAAAGCCCAGCAAGGATCCGTGGGGTCGTATCCAAATCTTGGCACTTCCTCAGCCTCTCCAGGTGTGGGCCTGTCACAGAGAGCTTTCTTTGGTCTCACAGTTAATCTGTGCACCTGCCAGGTTAGAGCCCCATCTTAGAGCAGTGCCCCAACTCTAGCTGTGATTCCAGGTGATACCAGCCTCACCTGGGCACTTGTTAGACAGGCAGATTCTCAGGTCTTTCCCTGGGGGTGCTAAGTCAGAACTGCTCTGGGTGGGCTCTGTGATCCACGCTTTAACAAGTCCTGCTGGTTCCTTCAGGAATCAAGATTGCAGAACGTTAGCCTCATCTGTATGTGTGTAGGGGTGATGAGGCATCACTGCGCAGGACTGTGACTGGTCCACCCTGCCAGGTCCTCCCTGCAGCTCGGCGAGAGAGGGCACCATCACAGCCACTGCCAGTGGTCTGCAGATAGGGACCAACTTGAGGTAGCTGGGGAGCAAGCTCAGGCGGCAACCTGGTGGCCGAGCTGACTCATCCCTGGACTTCTCCCTGCGATCTGTGCCTGTGGGATGTGCGCCCCCTCAGTGCCACTGTTGCTCCTTCTTTCATTTGGTTTCTTCTCTTTACCCCAGCACCTGCTGTGGCTCTTTGCTTAATGTTCACCCAGCGTGGAGGCTTTGTTTGTTTGTTTGTTTGTTTGAGTCTCATGTGATAGTTTAAACTGTTTTTTAAAATGGTGAACTTAAGGTAGAATTAAACCAAACTCCTGTATTGTGGAAATGCATGCATAGAACAATTTCTAGTCATCATACTCGTAGGTGTAATAATCACTGTCTGCACCTTCCTCTTGTTTCCTTACATGGTTGTGCATGTGTGCATCATGGAGCAGGGTGTGTTCGCACAAATCGAGGCAGCCATGATGCCACTAGACAGTGTCATCCCTCAGACTGTCAGCATACATGTGCTGCGTTGTTGACTGGAACAGCTTTATGAAGTACATGACTGTACTAACAATGTAGTATAATTTTATATCCAGAATGATAGAACCATTTCCTTTTTTAGATTTTGGAATATTTGCGTACACATATTGAGATACCTTGGGGATGGGACCCAACTCTAAACATGAGATTCATTTATGTTTCATACACACTTTACATACGTAGACAGATGGCAATTTTATACAGTATTTCCAATATTTTCCACACCACAAGTGGAAAATTCCACACCTGACCTCATGTGATAGGACACGGTCAAAATACAAGTGCAGTCAAAGTACTAGTGTGTCAGCTTCATTTTACTACAACAGAGTTTCTGGGGAAGGCTGCCTGGGAAGTAAGTTTCAAGGTTTATTTGGTCACGGTTCCAAAGGTTGCAAACTGTGGTGGCTGCCTGGGCTCTGTTTTGGTGAGGGCGGTGGATCGTGATGGCGGATCTTGATGGTGGGGAGTGTGTGTTGGACCAAGATCAGAAACTGTTCTATTTGCTAACTTGTTGTTTGCCACCCCTAGCCACTTCTCCCCCTTGGAGTGGAGCTCTGTGGAATGAGGAATTTTGTCCTTCTTCACCCCTGTGTTCTTAGTCCCCAGGATGGGACATGGCATATAGTAGGTGCATAAAAGATATTTGTTGAATGAAGGAATGGATGACACCTGTAGACCAGCTTGGCTGTTGGTTAGTTCCAGCCTGAGGCAGGGTAATCGTATCAACTTACCTAGAATGCTGTTTTTGTTGTTTCTAGTTGGGAGGGAATCCCTTTACTCCACAGTGATATCAAATAAAGCAATAGATACCAGAAGACATCCTTGTTTAATTCTACTCTAGACTGTAAACTGTTAGCAAGAGCCTTTTCACTGGCACCAGCTCTCAAGTTGTTCTCTGTGGATCCATATTAGGTGTGTGTATTTTAGACTGTAAGAGATTTCTTTCCATGTGGACACGGGAAGGAGTGACTGATTTTATGTGCTCTTGGAGTTACTCTAGTGTTGGGCATTATGACTAAACAGGAGTTCACATTTAATAGGTGTAAAGTAGCAGCACTTCATTGTAATTTACATGGCCCTTTCTTGCATAGAAAGCATGGTTGAATACTTTGTGTGATCCATATTCCTTCTCTGGCAAATAACTGATGAACAGAGCTTGCTCAAAGTAGAAGCAGAAAAGAGATTTCATTGACTCTTTCTGCTAAGTTTTGGTGTGGCTAGGGCTTGGAACTCAGTCTGTATTATCAGATCACTGACTGTTCTCTGTTCCTGGCCTTCTTGCCCTGTGT
>RJWM01015161.1:33341-48647 GCA_004363535.1 Dasyprocta punctata
TTATTCCTCATTCTGTAACATGTCTGCAGTCTTTTAATAGATGAGCTGCAGTGGCTCTGTTTCTGGTCCAGCATCACACATCTAGCAAGTGGCAGGGCCTGAACGCCAGTCTGGCTTTGTCTGACTCCACAGCCTGAGCTCCTCCCTAGCGCGGTACCGCACCTCGGGACTCATGGATGCGCCCTGGAGTGCGGGGTTGTGCCCAGCCGCTTGCTGTAAGCCTAGATTTTCTCTGTAGCTGTTAGTGTATTGGTGAAGTTACTGAAAGCTTGCATTCTGCACTAGGATATAGGAGGCTTCATGTGACCTAAAGTTAATGCTCGGAGAGAGGTGTGGTCATCTCGCCTTGGCCCGGAAGCATCACCGATGCTGGGGTTCTCTGTTTTCAGCTGGGCCTCGGTGGGCTGGTCTGTGGGGTACCAGGGCCAGAGCGGGGTGATGCCACACGGCAGAGAGAAAGAAGATTGAGTTTGGTGAAACCGTCCAGTCCCTGTCTGGTTTCAAACAGCCTGTGATGCTAAGTTCTGTGGGATGCTGTGTGCACCCCTCTTGGCTGTCCTCCTCGGTGTCGGCTCTTTGTCACTTGTGCGCCCTGGGACCCAACGCTGACTTGGTGAGAAAGGGCACCGGTGGTGACATGTCAACTACTCTGTTCATATGTTTTCCGTGTACTCTTTTGAAGTTTGTATCTTTGTGTCTTCAAGCAAAGTAAATATTGTATTTTAGACTTTTTTTAGGAAAATATTTTAGAAAAGCAGATGGCAGTAACACTGAAGAACTCTTGAAAACACAGAAATAAATGGCACTACATAGTCTGTTTCCATTTTTGCAAATTACTTTCCTAAAAGGAAACTTCGAAGGTTTATTATAAGGCAGTTCTTCTCCCTTGAGACTTCCTTGCTCCCTCCCTTTCTGTATTATCCTCTTGTTAGGCGAGGCCTGATAGCCCACACTTATACAGGACTCAGGAGGCTGAGGCAGGAGAAACACCACAAAATTGAGGCCATCATCTTGTTAGACCTTTTCGTTCCAAGAAACATTCTGAACCATTCTATGACTTAGTTTGTTAGTTTTTTATTAATACAGAACTGATGAGTCTTTATAAATCAAGTGCTGTATGAGTTTGCAAACTTGTTTAAAGTAATCATTTTAAGCCAAACATGATGGTGCAGCTCTGTAATCCCAATACTCTGGGAAGCTGAGGCAGAAAGATTGCAAGTTCAAGCCCAGGCAATTTAATGACTTAGCGAGACCCTGTCTCAAAACATTCAAAAGGACTGGAGCTTGTTGTGGAGCTGTTGATTCAAATCTCAATACCACCAGAAACAAACAACAAAAAGTAGTCATTTTATATTGTAAAAATAAATTAAATCTTGCTTTATATCATAAGATTGTCTACTACTGAGTGTCAGTAGTAATCTGTACTAGAAGTTGAAGGTTATTTTGGAGTGTCTTGTAATGAGCTGAAATTGGTCTGGATTATGAAGAAATCACTCATATTTTCTTTCCAATGCCTTTTCTGTGTTTTAGGGTAGAATGCATGATTGTTGCTAACGATGCCACTGTCAAAGGAGGCACCTACTACCCCGTGACTGTGAAAAAACACCTGCGGGCACAGGAAATTGCGCTGCAGAACCGACTCCCCTGCATCTATCTGGGCAAGTGCCGAGAGCTGTGACGGGAGCTCCTGCTAGCTGGTGACAAGCACAGCTGTCCCAGAGAGTGCCTGCGTGGTATCACCAATGCGTGTTTCAAAATGCTGATTTCTCCCACGACTAGAGGAAATGCATGTTCTTTGTTGAAAACTTTTGGGGGAAATGAAACAAAAACTGTGCTTGAAGCTGGGCATGGTGGCACACGTCTTTAATCCCAGCACTCGGGAGGCTGAGGTAGGAGGAGCATTGTGAGTTCGAGGCCGGCTTGGGCTGCAATGTGAGCACAAGGCCGGCCTAAGCTACACAGTGCGACCCTGCCTCAAAAAACCAGGGCCAGGAGTTTGGCTCAGTGACTTGTGAGTTCAATCTCTGGTGCCACACACACACACACAAAAAAAAACAAAAGCAAAAGCAAAAACAAAACAAAAAAAACTGTGCTTGAAGCTGTCATTGAGGGATGACCTCCACTAATAGCTTTCACATGCAGCAGTTTTTTTCTCTACACATAGATTTTTTTTCCTATATATTTTTTCTGTTCACTATAATGGGCCAAAGCTATTTAAAAAAGAATTAATAGTTGCGACTCTTTTGAGTGCCAGGATAGTGTGTTAAATGCTTAAGCATTATATAATTTGAGCAGGTGTTTAAAGTAAATTTAAGCTGGGCGTGGTGGTGCACTCCTTTAATTCCAGTGCTCAGGAGGCTGAGGTAGGCTGAGGTAGGAGGAGCGTTGTGAGTTCGAGGCCGGCTTGGGTTACAACACGAGCACAAGGCTGGCCTGAGCTACACAGTGCGACCTTGCCTCAACAAACAAACAAACAAACAAAAACAAAACAAAACAAAAAAACACCAGGGCCAGGAGTTTGGCTCAGTGAGTTAAGTGCCTATCTGGCAGGCTCGAGGTTGTGAGTTCAATCCCCGGTGTGGCAAAAAAAAAAAAAAAAAGTAAATTTAATTTCCAGTGAAAGTAAAATTGACCTTTGAAATAAGAATACATTTAAATCAGGAATGTTTCCAAAAGAACCTGAAAGAGAACAGAGAAATGGGTACTTCCTGGATCCTGGTTTAGTCTGCTCAAACTCCAGAGTCTATCGTTTGTTAATCTATGCATCTGAACAGGTAGTGAGGCAGACTTTTTTCCCCTGGGAAGGTGAATTTAGCCGGCCACACAGTGTGAGACACAGCAGCAGGTGGCCCTGGCTGTGCGCAGGGGCTGTGCCAGATGCTTCAGAACACAGTGAGGGGGCTCGGCCGCATCTCTGGTCCGGCGAGCCCGGGGAGCCCAGCGTTGGTGACAGGATGCAGAGTGTTGACAGCATGTCATGGCTTCGTGGCCTCAGGCAGTACCAGCAGGTATAGGGCTAGCTAACTTTTTTTTTATGTTTGCTATGTGTATGCAGCCATTACATACATTAGTTCATGTCATCCTGATAGCAAGTCTGCTGAATACCTACTGTTGTTTTCTTCATTTCATGGGTAAGGAAACTGAAGCATAGAATGGCAGGAGACACCTGTAATCATGCAGCTGTGAAGGAACAAGTTCTGTTTTGAGCTTGGCTGGCACTTTTTGTTTTGTTTTGATTTTACAATACTGCAGATTTATCCCAGGGCCTTCACACTGAGCTACATCCCCGGCTCTTTTTTTGTTTTTTAATTTTAAGACAGGATCTCTCTAAATCACTAAGTTGCCCAGGCTGGATTCCAGCTTGTGACCCTCTTGCTTCAACCTCTTAGAGTGCTGGGATCACAGGTGTGCACCTTCCCTTCTGGAGTGGCTGGCACTCTTCCACCACTTTCATCTGCAGTAAAACCAGTGTCAGAAGACAATGTGTGATTTTATCTATCGTTTGAATGTTGTAGATAGTTTTTGTATTGGTTTAGGAGAGGGAAAGATACTTTTTCAGCTTAACTAGTTAAGACTTCACGATGTCTGTGGGGCTTTTGCTGATCCTCAAAGGAAAGAACGTCCTAAATAATTCATATAGGATTTCGCACAGAGGCAGAAAGCCTGATTTGTTTGGGGAGAACCAAATCCCTTTGGTTGCACTGGGGAATTGGAGAGACACTAGAACTGTTCAGAGAGTTAGGACAGGTTTTTTGTGAAAGTGATAAAGAACCTGTACTGCTGTTGCTACACACCTAGAACTGACTGTGCAGTGTGTTCTGTTCATAGAGATGTTCTTTTTTCTTTTCTTTTTCTTTTTTTAATCAGATTTTGTCGGTATATTTTAGCTATACGTAATGATCACACTCATCATTGAGAATTTGTACCTGTGCATGATATAATTTGATTATTTTTTTCCCCTTTCCCTACCTTCCCTTCCACCCCTCCTCCCCTCTGCATTCATAGAGATGGTCTTGTTCCTCTCGTTTTCCCATGCAGTTGACTCAGGTGGTGCCAGTTTACCTCGCCAAGCAGATGCATTTCCAGATCGAGATCATTTTGGCCGCATATTCTATAATCAAGCAGTCATGTCTTCTAAAAATATTACACAGGTAACTCCTCATTCAGGAGGTGTGTTGCTTTTACTCCAATGCCTTTGCTAATTGTGTACTCTAGGGAGATTTAAAAATAAAAATCATTTAATACAGAATGTGCTCTTTTCCCACAAAATGTTACCATAAGCTTACCTTCAGTTTATACTTTTGTCAGTTATGGGAGCATTCATATAAAGTAATAAAGTCTATTTACTTACAGAAGATAGGTTTTAAAAAGAAAGACCACCTGGTAATTTCTTTTTTAGGAGTATAATGAAAACTAACATGGGGGACACCATATACATATATACTAATATAGGAGAGACTGTATGTATGTATGAAAATACATGCAAGATAAGTTCATGGTAGTGTTGTTTATTACAGCAAAAGTTAATAACCTAGTGTCCATTAACAGCCCTTAATGGGACATTAATACTAGTTTTTAGCTGTTGAAACCAATGAACTGAAATTGCATCTGTCAACACAAAGAGGCTTTGAGCTGGGTGTGGTGGCACATGCCTGTAATCCCAGCACTCAGGAGGCTGAGGCAGGAAGATCGCTGTGAGTTTGAGGCCAACCTGGGGTACATAGTTCAAAACCCCTCTGAACTATATAGCAAGACCCTGTCCAAAAAAAAAAAATCACAAATTAATAGTGGCTAAAGAACCTTTCTCTGAATGTAGTCTTTTTGCTCATTGTATTTTCATTTTCTTAAAAAAAATTTTTTTCGGTTACTGAGAATTGAACCTAGGACCTTGTGCATGCTAGGTATGCACTGTACCTGTGAGTGGCAAACATGTTCAAACCTGTTTTGGTGGTGATTTTATTTTGGGACAGGGTCTCACTTAGTTGCCCAGGCTGACCTTGAACTTGCACTCCTCCCAAGTAGCTGGGGTTACAGATGTGCATCACCGTGCCTGCAGTATTTTCCAAAAAAATTTTAATACCAGGGTTTCTTTCCTTGAACCACTTTCTTTTGGTTTATTTGTGGTGCTGAGGCTCAAACCCAGGGTCACCCACATTCTAGGCCACATCCTCACCTATTCTTAAAAAGTGTTTTTGAAGCCGGGCGTGGTGGCGCATGCCTTTAATCGCAGTGCTCGGGCGGCTGAGGTAGGAGGAACGTTGTGAGTTCAAGGCTGGCTTGGGCTACAACACAAGCACAAGGCCGGAGTGAGCTACACAGTGCAACCCTGCCTCAAAAAACCAGGGCTGGGAGTTTGGCTCAGCGGCTTACGTGCCTGCCTGACAGGTACGAGTTGTGAGTTCAATCCCCAGTGCCACAAAAAAAAAAAAAAAAAAAAAAAAGTGTTTTTGAGTCAGAGTCTTGGTAAATTGCCTTGATGAGGCTTGAATTTATAATCTTTCTGCCTCAGCATCTCAGAGTCCTGGGATTACAGGTATGCATCACCACACTTTTATCTGACTTTTATCTCTACTATTTAGATGTATCCTGACTAATTTGTCTTACTAGACTGTTAGCTGCTTGACATTGGGACAGTATCAGATTAATTTTTTTTTTTGTTCCAGGAGTTGAACTCATGACCTTGCACTTGCCAAGCAGGGGCTTGTGCTGCTGAGCTATATCCTCAGCTCAGATTAATTTTTATATATCAAAGTTCCCTGAGATGGAACTTGTTTAATATTTATTAAAAGAAGAATCTCCTTAAATGGTAACCAGCATAGTGAGTGATTTTTCTTCTTATATTTTAATGTTTGTTATTTATTTCAGACTTTGGCTTGAATGTCCTGGTAAAATCATTAAAATACTGTGTTATATAAAGTAGTAACTCGCACTGAGAGATTTGGTGCTGGAATCTCAGTCCCCAGCATTGCAGCCCTGAGGTGCTGAATCTGAGACCTGGCCTGCTGGGAAGCGGGAGGGCTGTGGGGCGCTGCACCGGAAGGGTGGATGCTGGGCTTTGGGGTGGTTCCTTGCTGCCGTCCTGGGCCGTTTCACAAGAGTGGGCCCAGACGCTGCCCTGTCTCTCACTTCCTGGGTTGCCCTGTGTCCTCTCTCCGTCTCACACATACTTCTGCCATCATGTCATCCACCCTATGAGGCATAGCCTGCGGCCCTCACAGATGGGGTTGCCTCAGCCTGTACTTAAGCCTTCAAAATCCTCTGAAGTACCCAGCCTCAACAGTTTGTGTCGTAGCAATACAAAACAGGCAAAGATGTAACTTCATTTATGTGGTTTATCTGTCCAGACAGTGATCACTAGCTTCCTTACTAAGTTCTGTTCTGTTTTTCTCCCCACAGTTGCTATGCCTGCATGTATGTATGTATGTATTTTTATTTTAAAGAGAATAAAGACAAGCAAAATAAAACAGAACAAAGCCAATCATTACAAACCAGTGTAAGTGACACAGGACTTCAAAATAATAGGAAATCAGCAATGGTTACTATAATGCCTCTTGTTGTCTTCAGAACAGCTGTAGATACCTCCAGACATAGTAGAAATGAAACACAACAGTGTAGAACCAATAAAAACAAAACAATAAATGCAATAAAGGACTTCAAAACAAGACTATAGTAAATCTAAAATGGCTACCATAATATATCTTGCTATCTTTGAAATAGTTACCCATGTCATCAGATATAACAAAATCAAACAAACAAAACAGATTAAAACCCAACCCAACCAAACAATGAAAATGATACAGGACTTCAAAACAAGATAATAGGGAGTTAACAGGGGCTCCCACCTTCAGAAGGAGATCCCCCATAGATGCCACACTGTGTACCATGATCCTCTGAAAAGATGATCAAATCACCAGCCCTAGACCTGCAAGGTCAGTGAAACACCAAACACCGCAACCATCAAATTGCATTTCCCCTCAATAGCTGTTGTTGCAGCCTGTGTTTCTCCAGATCGGCAGGTTGCTTATGGGGTGGGTGGTGGAGTGGTGGGTGGGTGGGGTTGGCTCTTCTTGTTTCCCAGAAGGGGCTGGGGTCTGGCTGTCCCCTGGCGGTGGCCTGCACATGGCACTGGTTCATAGAGGGGGCTTGCTGCTTGTTGATTTCTTGTTCTCTTCCCCTGCAGTCTGCAAATGGCACTGACTAATGGGAAAAGGCGGGCGTCTGGCTGTCCCCTGGTGGTGACAGCCCATTCATGGCGCTGGTGGTTGGTTTTTATTTAATGCTGTTGACTTTGCCCATTGTAGATTCATTTATCCACAGATTTCTAAGAGTACATCATCTGCAGTTGTATCTGTTATTTCCTATATTTCACAGCTGTAAAAATGTGGGCAGATTCCTACAAACCTTTCAAGTTTAACAATTTAGTTTTGCTCTCCAGGTGAAAAGACAGTTAGATGGGCTACTCACCTTTGTATTCTCTTCTTCTTATCTTTTCCTGCAGGGTGAGTCTTAGGACCTTGTCTGCTCTTAAGAGTTCAGAGTCGTGGGATGATAGGGTCTGTGATCTCTTGAGTCTCCTGGCCTGAGCTGCTTCCTCAGGGCCATGTCCACATCCACGGCCCGATGCCTGCTATTCTTTGGAATGTACTACTTTGATTTTCCCACTCATGGTTTCCATTTGCTGGCTTTTTGGCAGTGAGATGTATAATCTTTTTCAGAAGTGGTATCTTCATACTTGTTTTCTTGAGCTCTCAAGTTACTGGTAGTTTTTATGATTTAGTGATGGTCTAGTTTGCTGTAGACTGTCTTTTCTTTTCTGTAGCAGTTTTCTTCCTTGCTCTATTGTGTGCCTTACTTTATCAGCAGCAAGGTGGCTTTCTGTTATTAATAGTTCATTTCTTCTAGAATAGGTCTTATTCATCCAACCAGGCTGAATTGCAATTTCTCAGGCCTTTCACTTTTCTGTTTTCTTTCTGTTCTTGTTTGTTTGTTTGGAGATATACTAAAAATTACTCTCAGGGGTTCTTGCCTCTTACTTCAGTCCTCCACCTGCCTTGTGTTGATTCATTATTAATATTTTCTTTGCAGTGGTGGGGATTAGACCCAGGGCCTTGTGCACGCTAGGCAAGCACTTTACCACTGAGCTACATTTCCCAGTCCTCTCTTTTTTTTTTTTCCCCTTGTCTTTCAGACAGAGTTTTGCAATACAATTTAAACTGGCCTTGAGCTCACTTTACAGCCCAGGCTGGCCTCAAACTTGCAGTATTTGTACTCCCTCAGCCTCCTGAGTGCTGTCTCAGTTCTTTCTTAAAAATTTTACTTTGAGACAAGCTCTCTCCAAGTTACCCAGCTTGGTCTTAAACTTGTGATTCTCCTGACTCAGCCTCCTAGGTAGCTGGAATTATAGGCATGCATCACCGTATCTGGCTAACTCATTGTTTTTGACATTTATTTTGTTAATTTTCTTTTAGACCCTGATAATTGCTCTGAGGGACTTAAACAATCTGATCTCATTACTTTAGATGCATTTTGACCTGCTGTAAAAATTGACAGGGCGTGGGAGGGATGAAATCACTGTTTGATTGCATCGTGGCTGTCTGATAAAAAGATTGAGGAAGAAACAAGATGTCCTGAGCGAGTGAGACTCTCTGCAATTGGCACAGATAAACACAAGTACCAGCAAACCAGTGGTGTCGACTCCTCAGATATGTTGATAATGTTCTTATATTCTGGACCACTATTGAATTGTGTATTTTCTGGTTTTTATTTTTAATGGCGGCTCTTCAAGATAAGGTGGGAAAAATGTACTGCAGGCAGTATCTACTCTCTTTGAATTGAAAAGCTAAGATAAGAGATTTAAGAGAAAACACATTATTACAGCCTTCCTGTCAAGCAGTTGCGAACCCCCACCCCAGCCCTCAGGCTCTGTTACATTGATCACAATGTTCCTTGCACTGGAGAATCGTCCGTAGAGCTGCAGGGGGAGAATGGAGGTCCAGAGGTGATGCAGCTTTGCAGAATCAGGTGTAAAACTCTTGGCTCCTGGTCAGGACCTTTCGGTAGGGCGTCGCGCTGACGTGCTATTTGTCATTCGTTTTTGGTGCAGTGTGACCCCGTCTCTATTTGCTCAGGCAAGCACTAGAGCAATGAAAGAGCAGGGGGATAATGCAGTTTTGTTTAATGTCTTTCCAGATGATTGCCTCTTTTTTTTTTTTTTTTAATAGCATCCCATTTCCTTTTACTTAGAAATTTTGCATGTGCCGTCTGTGGAGGGGACCACAAAGGTTGTTGCTGTCAGTTGCAGGTCCTTCTCGGCCTTCTTGCTGCTCCCAGTTCAATTCTGGAATCACCATGGGCCTCCTTGTCCCACAAGAGCAATCCCTGGACTCATCCCGGTCAGAGCAGGCCCACTTCCCTGTCCGGACAGACTGCAGGCTCTTGGGGAGACCTCAGGAGGTCACCTGATGTCTTCTTTGTGATGTCCCTGACATCTTTCCTGAGGCAGCACCTGTGTTGTACATCCAGTGTGAGCCAAATCTCAGCCATCAATGTGATCAGAGTTTATGCTCACACATCATACACCCTTTTAATTCTTATAATGGAGAGTGCAGCAGCATTGTCTTTCTGGGGTTCCAGATCCTTTGTCCGGTGATGTCTTTGTTGTACCACACATGGGTGCTCTGGGCCATCAGAAGTATCCGTGCCTTTTGGGATCCTTTGCTTTGGGAGCAGAGCAGCAGACCCAGGGGCAGACTCTTCCTGTATTCATCTGTTCTGTCCCCTTTTGTAGAAGAGTGACTCAGAATTAATTGATGAGAAAACACTGTGTGATAGTGACTGGTAATTGGGTGGTGACTTACCTGTGTTACTTCATTTTTAACTGTATTGTCAGCATTTATTTTAGCAACAAGCATTTTGCCTATTAAATACTTGTGATTAGGATGGCCTTTATTTTGTATTGATGAAAACATCTAAGTATTCTGATTTCTGTATATTCAGTAACTCTAAAAAATTTATAAAAGTTTTGTTGAACTGTAATTCATTTATTATACAATTCACCCATTTAATGTGTAAAATTCAGTAGTTCATAGGATATTCAGAGTTGAATGAATCTTAGAATGTTTTCTTTATCCATTTAATAGTCACTCCCCATTTCTACTCAGTCACTTTGGCCCTTGGCAATCACTGATGTACTTTGTCTCTGGATTTGCCTTTTCTGGACATTTCACACAGATCGAATCTTACCCTGAGAGGTCCTTTGTGGTGGATTTCTTTCATTTAACCAAAGGGTTTCAAGATTTATTTTACTCCCGATTTTTCATCCCTGTCTGGATGGTGCAGAATCATATATATATATGATCTGTCTCCCACCTCTGGAATAAACAGTTTACAGATAGACCTTTGAAGAGCAGTGATATGAAAGTACTCCTAAACCAAGTGTCTCAAGTCTTCAGAGGCGCTTCCGTTAGTCATCTAAAATAGGTATTTTTATTTTCTGTCTATTGTTACAGAACAAATTATTCCCAAACCCAGCCCTGTGGAAACTGCTATTTCTGATCTCTTGGCTTCTGTGGGTTGAACCTGGGCTGAGCTCTGGGTCTCTCACATGGCCGAGTCCCCTCGGCTTGACAAGGAGAGATGCACAATTGTCCCAGCTTGCTCTTGTGGCTGTTGGCCAGATTCATTTCCCACAGGCCTCATTCATTTCCTTCTGGACTTTATTGGCGGTCATGCTGGGTTCCTTTCCATGTCCGGCTCTCCCTAGAGCATCTGGCAGCGCCTCACCTGACTTCAAAGCAAGAAGGTGGGACGGTGAGCGCGCTCTGCACAACTGAAGACACAGCTTCTCACAGCCTAAGCACAGAAGTCATGTCCCCCCACAGCTGCCTCCGTTCTCTTGTGACAGGAAAATCTCCAGATTTACCATGTTCTCAAGCGGGGAGACGCCACAGGAGGTGGATATGGGGGCCATGTTGGAAGTTGGGCTGTCCTTTGGCCAGCATGTGGTCACTGGTCTCGGAGAAGTGCACTGTTGAGCTCCTTGCTGCGGAGCTGCTGTGGTGAAGGATCTGAAGTGACACAGCACTGTGGTGAAAGTCCCTGAAGCAGATGTCTGTATCATTTGTCAGCTGCTCCCTTGGGAGACTTTCCTACTAAACTGGTCAGTCTCTCCTCATACTCACACTCCTCCACCCATGGAGTGTCGGTCAATTTGAGCTTTTACACGCCATTATCGTAGCCTGGGTGGCTTAAACAACAATTGTGTATTCCTCATGGTTCTGGAGGCCAGCATGCCTGGGTCTTGTTGAGGGCCCAGGGACCTCTTGTGTCTCCTCTTGTTACAAAGCTAATGTTCCTTCATGAGACTCCACCCTGAGGACCTCTTCTACACCCATTACCCCTCAGAGCCTCCAGATCACATCCCACCGAGGACTGGGGGTTCAGTGCATGGCTGTGTGAGAATGTGAAGCATTCATTCCACAGCAGATGGTATGATGGCACTGTGACAAAATAATCCCTCCTGTCTCCTCCTCCCTACACCTCCCACCCCGTCCTTGGCTGTGAATACTGCTGACAGTTGCTATTCTTTTATCTCCTTTTCCTCTCTGCTTGTTTTTATGAAACTCCACTATGCCTGTTAAGGTCTTAGTTTTAAAATCTGTTTAGGTCTTAGTTTTAAAATCTGTTTCTCTAGATGCTTAGATCATTGTGACTCTTGTGCTTTCTTTTTTTGGGGGTGGGGGGGATACATTGTCCTGAGTTACCAGTGGGTTGTAAGACGGTGACTTGACACCATCTCTCATGAGTCGGTAAACTGCAGGTCCCTCTCAGGTAATGATTCCAGGGAGCTGCTGTCTTCCTTATTTGTTCAGCACTCAGTGACTTGGTAATGAGAACAGCACCTCTGGACAAAAGCTCTCAGCTCCTCTACTGGCCCTTGCTGCCTGGCATCCTCTTTGGCCACGTGTCTCGGAGCCAGCCTGGCCAGTGTGCACGTACCCCTAGGTCCAGCCCTGGGGAGATGGGCAGGTTCCAACATCCTTCCTCTTCCCTGGAGGGGTGGTGTTTTACCCTTTATGAACTAGCATGACTTGCTGCCCCAGAACACTGTTGTTCCAAACAGTGTGGGACACTTAGCGAGAGGCTTGCTTCTTTGCATGAGTAAGGATCTTAGAATTCAGGTATTCAGATTTTTTTCTCCCCAAGGGAGCTAATAAGCATTGGTAAATATATGTAAATTGCCAGAACAGTAGTATCAAGGGGATGAGGGGAGAGGGGAAGGCCAGGAGGGGAGGTAAAAATGATCAAGTGTGGTAACATGCATGTGTACCAATTCCCCAAGATGAGTGCAGTCGTTGTGCATTACAAACATAGGTCAGTTTAAAACAACTGAGAAGAAAAAGAAGCTCCATTACAGCCTGCAGCAGACGGTGGGTGGTGACAGCGTGAAGGGAGTGGAGAGGAAACGAGCAGACGCACAGGCCTGCGTCTTCACGCCTGACTCGGTTCTGGTTCTGCTCCGTGAGGATGATCTGCACCCTCCCTCCCCCACCCCCCTTTCCCAGCTGCCTCTGTCTGCACTCCTGTGAGTGTGTAGAAAGTTCTAGGCTAGCAGGAGGACCTGTTGTAGTGCACAGCTAGCACCATTGCCAGAGTCATGACTGACCATCGAGAGTGAAAACTGTGGACTTGGACGGGGGTGAACAGTAATTATTTACCATCTGGTGCAGACGGTCGTTTGTGATTACGTAACAGCAGAAGCCATCGCGAAGGAAAGTGATAACAGACACATGAGTGGTGGACGTCACCTCAGGGCAGGTGTTAACCTTGCAGCAGTTCACACTACTATATCCTTTCTTTCTGCTCACTTGCTTCTGTCTGTCTGTCTGTCTGTCTTTCTTTCTTTCCATTTTATTAGTCCCTGTTTGCAGTATATAATGGTTACATTCACAGGGGGAGCTGGCACCTGTACACATGACACCTTAATTTTTTTTTTTTTTACTTCTGTTTGTGACTCTTAAGTTCCTTGACTTTCACTTTTTGGATATGGAAATAATTTGAGCCAAACCTGGTATTCTAGTACAGAGAGCAGGGTGATAAGGTGAAATTGTGTTCTTTGCTTCCTGTGGAATCTTTAAAAAAGGCCCATAGAGTACTTTATTTTATTTTATTTATTTTGTTTTTGAGACAGGGTCTCACTGTATAGTGCAAGCTGGCCTTGAACTCGCTTATGCAGCCCAGGCTGGCTTCAAACTTGATGATCCTCCTGCCTCAGCCTCCTGAGTGCTGGGATTACAGGCATGCACCACCATGCCTGGTCCATAGAGTATTTTATTTTTATTTTTTATTATTATTTTAAAGAGAAAAACAAAAGAAAAACAAAAAAGAGACATACAAACTACAACTACAAGAACAACAACAACAACAACAAAAAATCAAAAAACCCCAAAACAGTAACAATATAGACTTTCAAAATGAGATGATAGGATTTTAACAATGGTTGTAATATTGCATATTGTTATCTTCAAAAGCCAGAGAGTATATTAAACATTCAGAAAGTTCAGAGAACGGTAGGACAGAACTCTCAGGGGCCCATTGCCCAGGGATATGTTGGCATTTCATTTTGTTACTTTTGCCTCCAATTTTAAAGAAATTATCCATTTAAAGATTTATTTATCCACTCACAATGTCGTATTGATGGAAATGCTGATTATTTGCATCTTCTTACTTTTATAAACGTGGCACCGTGAGTGCTTCCTCGTGTGCATGGACAAACTTCCGGGTAAGAAGTAAAACAGTAGGTGATGCACACTTCTGTAATAGGCAGACCAGGAGATCTTGCAGCCACTTTTAATAATGTATGCAAAAGCTGTAGCTAAGGAAAAGACGCTGTTTGCGGTGGTCATTCCCATGGAGAGATGCTCACTCACACTGTGTCCACTGCTGGTTTCGCGTGGCATGCTGTTTCTCAAAGCTCCATGCAAACTGGTGGGATCCTGGAATTAGCAGCAAAGATTGCTTTCACGTGGTCATTTAAATATCCATTATAGCTTTAGTTTTCTTTTGCTGATTTTTTTTTTTAGTCTCTGTGAGGGCTCATCTGTCAAACTCATATTATCCTTTCTGCTGTATTAATCTCTGAGCAAGAATTTAAAAAACTATTTAATGGAAAAAATTAAATCACATCAGAGCAGAGCAAATCGTACCATGAACACTCTGTACACATGACACAGATCCAACAGGGTAGACTTTCCTCTGAGGAAGGCTTTTTGGTTTGTCTTTTAACACAAGGCCCTACCAACATTGCCTAGACTGGCCCCAAGCGCCTGGACTCGATCTTCCTGCCTCAGTCTCCTGAGTAGATTGAAATATAGGCATGAAGCCCCACACAGGGCTTTTATTTTTATTTATTTATTTATTTTTTCCTTTTTCTTCTGGTACTGGGGATTGAACTTGGGGCCTTTCCACTGAGCTATACCTCCAGCCACCTCACCCCTCTTTTAAGGCAAGGTCTTGGTATGTTGTTACGTTGCCCAGGTTGGTTTCAAACTTGCCATCTTTCTGTCTAAGGTCCCAGATTGCTCACTTGGACTTTTGAGCAAGATTTTTAACTACAATGTTAATATTTGTATTTAGAAAGTATTGTATTTGGAGTCACACAAACATTAGTAACACCCACTTGAAGCCTTTTTTCAGTATTCCTATGAGGTAAGTGGAGGTTCTTTAGAAGCTTACTGTTATTATTAGATTTAAAATTTATCCTTTTGATGCCATTTTATTAAGTTGGGTGTATTGTGGTTTTTTTCTTGCCACTAGTTACTCAGATTTCTTGGGCCAGTCTCCTATCAGAGATGATAGGAAGATTGCCCTTGTGTTTTACTAGCGTATTTTCACAGCGTGCGAGGTCCCTGCAAATCGCCGGGCCTGGGGCGCGGAGGGGCCCGGCCTCACGCCACCGTTTCTCCTGCAGATTGCGGTGGTCATGGGCTCCTGCACGGCGGGCGGTGCCTACGTGCCCGCGATGGCCGACGAGAACATCATCGTGCGCAAGCAGGGGACCATCTTCTTGGCAGGACCCCCCCTGGTAAGAATATAATCTCGATGGATTGATGGAAAGTAAATATACCCAACAAAATGGAATGGCAAAACATGCTTAGCATTTACCGTTTTGATGCTGAGTGTGCGGTTCCGTGGCGTGAGTTCGTTGCAGTGTTGTGCAGCCGCCACCGCTGCGCACCTCCAGAACCCGCTGCTGCTCCGGCCCCTCTGCCGCCTGGCACCCAGCATTCTCCTGGCTCTCCGAGCCTC
>RJWM01015162.1:0-48620 GCA_004363535.1 Dasyprocta punctata
TAAAGCACACTTCTAGTGTATCTAAGTGAGTGCCAGAGGTATGAACTAAGGAACTATAGCTTGCCCTTGACCCCTTCCTTTCTGTGCTCTGTTTCTTGGCTTCCATGAACTAAGCAGTTCTGCTTTACCACTCCCCTCTGTCATGATGATTCTGAATTGGACCCAGTTAATCATGGACTGATTCTTCTGAAATAGTGAACTGAATTAAGCCTTCCCTTCTTTAAATTGTAAGTGTCAGGTATTTTGTTCCAGCAACTAGAACACTGATCAATACATAAAACATAAAAGGGAAGTGTAACATACATCTTGTAATAATTGCTATAAAGTAAAACAAAGTAGAGGGAAAGAATAGGAATGACAATGCAATTGGTTCTAATTATTTTTAGATCCTGTATTTCCAAATTTGTCTAAAATTTTAATGCAACTCACTAACTCAATATTCACAATTTTTTCAGTCATTCACAGGCATACACAGTGGCAAAATGCTTGTCATCTGTCATACACATTTCCCAAGGTGAATGAGGTGGTACTGTACCTTCTTGGTGAAGCTAACATTGTAGATCCAAATGCATTTTCCTGGTCTGTTATATGCCAAGTTTTTTATATTTTTGTAGTTGTTTCTTCCTGGATTTTGCTGTTTAAAATGGCTCCCAATTGTAATTTTGTATAGTGTTCCTAAGCAGAAAAGTGCTGAGATACGCCAATGAATTAATAGATAATAAGTTAACTTGAAACAGAAGAATCTCTCTCAAATAAATTATGTACCTATCAGCTGATAAAAATGCTATGATTAGAGATTTTCACTAACTTAATCCTACACTCCTTCTAGAAGTTACTGTTTTTTAATTCAGCATTCCTAGTGACTTTATTAGAACACAACTATTCTAAATCAATAGAATTAACTGCTAGTACAATTCGTGATTAACAGATTTGAATTCTAATTGTAGAATCAACAACATAGATTGAATAAATGGAATCAATTTATGAAAGAAAGACAATAGTAAAATCTTTAGGTTGTAGGGTAGAATTTCTCCACACTGAGATGAGAAACTAAGGAAGAAACACGTTCATGAATAGATCACAAATTAGTATGGAAACAACTATATTTATAGATGTCAATTAAATATAAAGTATAGATGTTGCATAATAACATATATACAGATACATAATTCAGTATATAGATAATATTTATAATAATAAGATTGCATATATGTACTAAAAATGTCAGTTAATGAAAACTGGGGAGACAAAATTCTGAAGCTTTATAACATTTAGAAGTCAGTGAAATGAGAAAGGAGTAATAAAGGAACTTGAAGGATATAAAGTTCCTAAGAGCCAAAGTCTGTAGAATTATCTTTCACTCCTCTCTCTCACACTGCACTGGCAATTAAACAAAAAATAATCGTTTTAAACTCTACTTTCAAAACAAAGCTGGAATCAGACCACTTTCACCATCTGAGTCTTATTAGTCTAGTTTAGACTATCACCTTTGCTCATCTCAATCATTCAATTTATTAAATGGTCTCCTTGTTTCCAGGTTTAACCCTTATCCCCAAAACTTTAAAAATACAATCTAGGAAGTATTGTTTTCTGTTTAGATGTTAAATTTTCTCTGTTTAAATGGCACTGAATAGTAAAATTTGAAGTTTTGACAAAGCTTACCAGGCCCTGTATCATCTGACTTCTGCTATGGTTTCCTTTGCTCCATGCTGCACCATGTCACAGCCACTCTGGTTTGCTCTCAAGTCTCAGACAATGCCAGTTATGAACCTGCCTCTCTTAATCTATCTTTAATTTTATACTTTAATATTAAATTTTGTTTTCTTTTTTACATGTCTTGCTTTTATTTGATGTATATTCCTGTTTTACTATTTCAAATGCTACTTCTGTTTTTGAATTTGCTCTAATTTCTTATCAACAGCAACATTTGCTTCCTATTTTTATCTATTGAGTCAAGTCCTTCACCTGTTACATGTTTGTTGATGCATATGATTTGAGGAAGGGCATTGCTGGACATAATATCAGAGTAGTTAATTTTGGTCAAAATCACAAATTTTGTCTCGTTTCCTAGATTAGGAGTTTTCTTAACTCTTGTTACACACTTAGGTTATATTTTAATTTAATATAGCATGATTTTTGCATACATATGATTTTGGTTTCTTCTTTGGTGCAATTTTGTGTCTGTTCATTTGAAGCTATCATTTAAGTGGTCATTATTGGTCTTCAGTTTAAATACAGTTCTACAGAATGCTACCTTTATGTACATATTTGTCATGTCAGTCTACATTTGTATTTCAATCTTATTATTTAATCAATTCAATTAGAATAACAAGTATGGTTTATTTTTATGAAAAAATACTTAATTTAATTGTAGAAACCTTAGATTCCCCTGTATTGCATATTTGAATGTCAAACAAGTAATCCTTTTGTGAGCATAAAATTCTTGTCATACTTTATTACAAATGCTTTGCCTTGTTCATGTTACAGAAAGGAACCCCTCATGGTTTCAGCTTCTAATTTCAGATTGGTTTTTTGTGCCTTCCAGGAGACATCTGTTGATTATTTTGAAGATTTCCATTTCTCAGCTACAAAACATATGCCGTATTTCTTATTTCTTCTTCAAATGCAATTTCTTGGCTGTTGGAAAGATGGCCATGTACATTTATTTAGAGGACTGTAAGAGAGCTTTGTTGCTCAATTTTGATGCAAGTGTCCTTCAGGGTGTATTAGTCACTTTGGTGTTGCTGGGACAAAAAGACCTGAAAGCTGCAATTAAAAGGACAGGAGACTTATTTGGCTCATAGTTTCTAATTAAGCTAAATCTAAGATGGGCACCATCAACCCATGGCAGCCAGAAAACAGAGAGAAAAATGACACACCACCAGTGACCCACTTCCAACCAGTCCCACGCACTAACAGCCCATGCAAATACTGAACTCACTAATGGTGAATCCACCAATGAATATAATGCCTCCAACATGCAGTCATCTTCCAAACACATAAGACTTTTGGGAAAAATTTTAAATCTAAACCGTATTATGCTGTCCCAAAAGACCTCCAAAAGGTTGATATCCATCTCATCAGGCAAAATGCATTCAGTCCATCTTGAGTCACGAAAGTCTTAAAAGTTCCAGGATTTCTGAAAAGTTCAAGTCCAAAGCTTCTTCTGAGATTCATGGTGAAATGTTAGCTGTGAGCTCCTGTAAAAAATCTAAAGTCAAATATTTTCTACATATAATGGAACTGGATAACCATTCTCATTCCAAAAGGGAGGAATAGTGGGATAGAATGATATGGGACTAAAGCAAGATTAAAACCACCAGGGCAAGCATTTAATTTTGTAGCTCTATATCCAATATTCAAGGCAGGTTATGGGAAGATGTTGTCTTAGCTACTTTTTTTCATTGCTGACACAAAGTATTCAACATTCAAAGTTAAAGGTGGAAAGGTTTATTTAGTTCATATTTTGTAAAGGTTTCAGTCCATAATCAGCTGACTCCAGTGTAGGGTGGCACGTGACAGAGGGGCAACAATTCATGGTGGTGGAAGACAGTAAAAGCAACAGGAGAGAGTGAGACAAACCTCCTTCTACCACCTTTATTTTATCCAGACTGTTGGAATTAGGGTAGATGCCAATTCAGATCCAGCAATCACCCCTTTTAATTCCAGCACACTTAATCCCAGCATCCTTAATCCTAGCATTGAGCTATGAATCAATCACAAGTCGTCTATTCAGCTATCTCTGAGAAAGAACCATCTAAAAGTAAGTGAGACTTTGGACATGTAGGCACAAGCCATAACAGATGTGAACTCCAAAGGCTTTAAGTGCCCCACCTCTATGGCATTGGTGGCTTCAGCCTTCAGAGACTGCTCTCTTCCACTGACCCTGCTTACCGCCTGCAGCTTTTCTTAGCAGATTTTCCTAATTTCTGGCATCTCTAATAGTCTGGGTGGATCTCTACTGTACCTTAGCCTTCTCTCTCTCAGTTTCATGAACTGATCTCTCAGGGCACATTATCTGGGCCTCTGTATCTTCTTCTAAAACTCCTGTGGAAGCGTCTGTAACAATACAATTCTTGTATTCTGCATGCATAAGAACCAACAGCATGTGAATGACACCTACATCTGCCTTCCACTACAGCAGTAACTGGACTTCCATGAACCATGATGGCAGCAGCCTCAGAGTGCCTGGATATCTGAATAGTGTGAAATGAATCCTGAGGACCCAATAGCGTAAGGATCCCCTCATCAATCTGGGAAGCAGAGATTTCCTTTTCAAATGAAAGGTTCAAATTTTTGCATCTTCGGACCTATGAAGGGTTGGATCTGACCAATTTTTGGAATACTTTCAAGCACACTTTCCAGTTGCCCTAATGCAAAGTGCGTGGCTTCTTTTTAGTGTATATCTTTTCAGCAACCATGCTTTCTGCATCACTTAGCAGGTATTCCCTTGCTTTTGCAACTGTAAACTTTTAAAATTGCTCAGATCTGCTCTTTTCTCCTTATTCCCCATGTAGATATGTCTACAAACTGCCAGTATTATCCATGCCAAGACCTGAATATTAAGTTGCCTTGCAATTTTCTTCACCAGATTAATTATCCACCATCCTTAATCTCTGTCTCCTAGAGAGTTGCAGGACATGGACAAATGCAGAAAAGTTCCTTGCCAGAATAACACACCTAGTCTTTAGTCACGTTTTCAATAGAACCCTTATTTCCAGCTGAGAACTCATGAGCCTAGTCCTATGGTCTTCAGAGTTCTGATTACTATTTGTCTTGGTTACTCTTCTCCAGTTGCTGAGACAAAACACCTGACACCAAAATTATGGAAGGAAAAGTTTATTTAGCTTACAGTTTTTAGAGGTTTCAGTCCACAATCAGCTGGCTCCAAGGCAGGGTGGCATGGCACAGGGACAACACTTCAAGGCAGCAGCCGAGCAAAAGCAGCCAGAGTAAAAGAGGCAAGAGCAAGCCTCCTTTTCCTCCTTATGCTGTACACAGGCCACCCCCCCCCCACTCCAGGGTGGGTGTAGCATTCACAAATCTCCTTGCCTTCCTTTGCACAGGATGAGGATATTTACAAAGTAAGAACCCTGGCTCCCTGCTGAGTCGCTCAGTTAAACTTCTGACCTTCTCAAATTGACACAATGAACAGATAACTGCTTGTGCTCTACACCCCAGGATGTAAAGCTTCTGAGTTACTCAATTAAGCATAAACCATAACACTATTGCATATGGAGCACTGCTTATACCTCTCTAGGAGTTCTCCATTTTGTTTCTCAAAACATTTCCTAATTCTTCCTGCAAACAAGTTTCAAATGGTTTTGAACCACATGATCTAGTACACTTATAGCAATTAGCCTGCTTTTCTGCTACCAGTTTTCTACATTGTCACCATTGTAGTTAGGGATTGAGAGGAAAACAATTAAATGCAGGACACATAATTTATAGTGTTATTTTATAACAGTCACCCAAAGAATCAAACACAAAGAGTGCAGGAATCTGTCTACACACTAAAGACCACAAAGAATCCAGCTGAGGGCCCAAATCTCACAGCAACATCCTTCATGAGTCCAGTTGAAGACCTAGAGCCCGTGACAATGTCTTATGCAAGAATCTTTTATGCATCTGGTACTGGGAAGGCCCAAAGGTCAGCAGTGGAAGCTGGAAAGACTGTGCCAGCAGGATGAAGGATCTGTGCCAGCAGGCTGAGAGCTCTGCACTGGAGCCAAGCAGTGATGCTCAAAACAAGAATCAGGGCTCCTCCAAAAGGGACCACAGCAATCCCCGAGCTCCTCCAATGATAACAGTTCATATTAGGAAGCCAGCGTAATAAACTTCTCCTGGAGACTGAACAGCACACATTTTCCCCTCCAGAGTCATGAAGCAATGCTCAAAGTAAAGATCAGAGCTCTCCCAAAATGAACTGCAGCCATTCTCAGCAGCAACAAAGTTCTGAGCTCCTCTGATGATGAGAACAGCTAAGTTCAGATCAGGAAAGAAGCCCGACAAATTCCACCAGTGGAACCAATGACAGCAAGAAAACCAATAACATCACAGAGAACCAGCAACACTCCCTCTTCCTCTCCAGTTCTCCTTTTTATCTTGGCAACAATCCTCAGGTGGGTCACCCACCCTCAGCACCATGCTGATGTAGTTCAGCTGGTTATTACAACTGGACCGCCAGTTATCAGTTCGCCACAGTCACTTTCTAGTCTCTGGGACATAATACCCAAAACCTGCAATTTAAAGTGCATAGGTGTATTTGAGCTCATATTTCAGCCCATGGTTAGTTGACTCCAAGACAGAAATAACATGGCAGAACAACATGGTGCAGGAAAACTTCAGAATTTATGGCAGCTAAGAAGGAAAAAAAGAGAAAGAATGAGGGGTACAGAAAGACAGAGAGAGAGAGAGAGGGCATAAGAAGAGTTGGGGGAAAGAGATGAAGAAAGAAAGACAGCCAGAGAGACACAGATAGAGCAAGAAAGCAATGGGGAAAAGCATACGCTCTTTCAGATCACACACCCCCAGTAACCCACTTCCAACCAAATCCCAACTCCTAACAGCCTCTTTAGCTACTTACTGAACTCTTCAATGGGTGTAGCACCCTTGTGAAATCCAATAGCCTGCCAAACATGATTCCTTGGGGAATACTTTACATCTTGATCATAACACAAGGTTATTTTGGCTTTGTCTTAAAGTTCTGCTGCCCATTTGTTTTGGAGATATCAGTAAACAATATGTCCACAAAAGTTGTTCTGAAATCTTTTTATTCAGTTTTTAAAACTATCAGAATAGTATGAATGTTTTTAGCCTCCTACAGAACGCAAAACACCTTAGACCAATATTAAATGACTGTTGAACACACTGATGTTAACACTGAATCTAAAACTGAGGTTTATCAAATGCAATTTGGAAACACAGATGAGCAAGAAGAAATATACTAGTTAATATTTAACATTGGACTCATTATAATATCTGTTCTGCAGAAAAAATGCAAATTAAATCTACTGTATCACTCTACATTCATTAAGGTGACTATTATCAAAAAGATAAGTCATGACAGATGTTGATGGGAATGTGGAGAAGAAGATCACACTGTTGGTGGAATATAAATTGATACCTCCATTGTTTAATGCTAGATAGATGTGTTTAAAAAATTAAATGTGAAACTACTGTGCAATCATACTACTATATTGTTCTAAGTATGTATCTAAAGGACATAAAATCACTACAGATATCTGTACTATTAGGTTATATTAAGGATTTTGTTTAAATAAATGGCTCTTACTGGTTCTTGTCACAAAAAGTATAAATGAAAGATGATAGAGATATGTTAACAGTATTCATTATAGGAACCATTTTGCTATTATATGTATCCTATAGCATTATTTTCTAAACATCATTATAAACAATGAAATTTGCTTTGCTAAAATGCAGCAAGTTTTTTTGACTGACATGAATTCTATATCCTCTGTAGGACTTTTGGAAAACTAATTTTTGGGTTTTTTTGTCCCATGTTTAGTATCTCAGTATATTGTCTTTTTTTCTTCAAATAGCAATGATTGCTGAGAGACAGGCAATTTAATATAGCCACAGCCACATTATAATATTAATATCTCAGAGTAGAAGTGTCTTATTGCTAATTCAAAGAAGAGTAGAACATTTTATCATGCAGCTTTGACATTTTGTGCTCTTGCATTACCATCACTCTTTAGTATCATATTATTAAAACAAATCCACATATATACTTACTCTTGGGAATTTTTTGTCTTACTGTTTTACATTTTCTCCAAAACTTAGTAATTTTACCCTCCTGTCTTTTTTAGTTCTGAGTCATTTACCATGTTCTTATCTCATGCATTCTTTCTTTGATTCATACCATCCAATTTGCATATACTATACCTAGATGATAACAATATGTCATTGCATTGGCATTATTTATTTCAGAGCCTCACCAATTAGTAGAGAAAGTCATTGAAAAGAATAGTCAGATCCTTTGGAAGAAATCCATGGAGATTTCAAACAACATCGTAATTTTAGAGCAATTACTGTACTCTGTGCTTTGCTTAAATTTCACTGATTATAGAAAAAAGTGTCTGAAAATAAGAAAAGGTGTTCTGAAGGGATAGATAATAACAAACTTCAGAAATTGGTCTCAGCAAATTTCACATTGTGAGATTAAAACATCGCATGTAGTGTCATATTTAAGAACATGTGATCCATGAATGATATTTACATGCCATACACAATATTCCTGGAAATAAGATGTAATGTTTTCTGTGTGCTCTGTCTTTAGACATTTATTTTCTATTTTGCATAAAAAGATACAGAAATAAAAGTAGATTTCTAAGATTTTGTTTTTATTATTTGTTTGTTTTATTTTGTTTTTCAAAACAGGATTCCATTATTTACTTCAGACCAGCCTTGAATTCACTGTGTAGTCCAGGCAGCCTGGAACTCGGTATCTTCTTGCCTCAGCCTCCCAAATTCTGGGATTAAAGACTTCTGTCACTATGCTTGCCTAACGTTTTTAAAACTGTACAATTTAACCTTCTGTTTTAGATGTTACAAAACAAATCGATGTTTTCAAAGTCCAAAATAATGTGCTTTTCTTTTTGAAATAGAAAAAAACCTGTCAATCTACTTAAATCAATAAGTACATTTAATCCACATATTAAATCTCAATTTCTTCAGAACTGTAGTCTGTTTATTCCTTTAGGAATTTGATAAAATTTTAATCATCTGAACATCTCTGTAAACCTAGATTTCAGTTGCATCTCTGTGGGAAATTACTTAAGAATTGTTTGAAACTGCCTTAAGAGTCTCTTCACACTGCTAGTTTATTCTTTCCTGCTATTTATAGCCACCTGATTTTTAAAAAATTAACTATGAAAACTCTGCAGGACTTCTTATTTCTAAACAAGTCTCCAAGGAACAATAAAACATTATGTAGTAGATACAAAATCCGTTACTAGGCATACTAAATGAATCCTGTAGAGGAACACATTGCTATATTTTTCACTGAGCAACTTGAGACAAGATAAAGCCTCTAAAATAAGTTCATGCAAAATTTCACTAGTAAAAATCTTTATATATATGTGTGTGTGTGTCTGTGTGTGTGTGTGAATTCCATTTATCTGTTACTGAGCAACAAAGCACTGAAAGACTTAATGGCTTAAAACAGTGATGTCTTATTCTCACAATGCTGTGGTTCATGAACCTCAGAAGTTCTTCTCCACAGGAAGTAGCTGAGGTCTCTGATGCAGTTTCATTCAGAGGGGAGCTCAGGTAGGACTCGAACATCAGAAATTACTTTTCTTCCTCCAGGATGTCTCCATATAACCAGTCACATTTAGAAATTGAATCTGAACATTTTTCATAGTATGATAAAGGGCTTTCATAGAAAACCTCCCAACATGGTAAGCCTTGGTGTGCTGCTCTCGGCACTGTTATTTACGTCTCATTAGGCAAACACCTCTCTAGGTTACCCCAGAGTAAGTGTGATAGGGAACTGCAGGAAGTAGGCAGTGCAGGAGGAAGCATGGTTTCTTGTGGGTCACATACATATGTTTATGTGCTTATGTGTACAAATGTTTATGTGTTTTAAATTTCATAAATATATGTTGGGATTTACATATACTCATCATTTACCCATTTTCTGAAACTCTTACCAGTAAAAGTGATAGTACGTTTTTTTTTTTTTTTAGTTCAGTTTCCTAACTAAAGTTCTGATTTTTCTTTGGATTTGAAGTCTTTCAGAACTGTTCTTTATTAATTCTGTTTAGTGAGAAAACCTCTCCACCTCATATCACTATTTTCTAACTTCTTAAATTACCAATTTTGAAAATTAAATATAATAAGGATATGCAAGTAATTGCCAGCACAGTATAAAGCAAAAAGGTCTGCATCTAGGGTTAACAACTTTCATGGTATTGTGCAAATGTTTTCATAAAAATGTAATATTCCATAAAATTAGCAATTTGTAGGTTTAGAGTAATAATTTTTACACAGATGGGAATAAATTATCTTATGTTAGTAAATTCAATATGTTGAAATAATTAGCTAAAACAGAAAAGTGTTGTCATTGTTATTTTAGAGAATTCAAAGAATGGGTTTAATAATCAAAATTCCCATATCAATAAACAACATTTAAAATAAAGAAGCACTTTTTAAACTGTGACACCATTCATCATATTTATGAAGAGAACAATCATATTCTCACTTCATTTTGTCTTGTTTGTTTACTCAAGGAGAATGATGTAGTTCATTTGGTATTTAAAATCCATTGATAGGGCAACCCTCTCGGGACCCCTTCTGTCCCTCAGAAGCTTTCTTTCTCTCAATAAATGTATTCTGCTCTTAAAAAAAAATCCATTGATAGTTTCATTATAATGCAAAATGAAATACATTATCTAAAACCATAGATATATTTATAATGAATAATTCACAAGATCAACTAGAAATTGAAATTTCTATTTAATTACTAGTTCTATTGTTTTAATTGCTTAACTTTAGTATTGTAATTGACTGTGTTTATCTTTACTCTTTAAATACTTATTATATATGAAGTTAAATATTATAATTTATAATATATGGTTTTAAAATAAATAAATGTTTAAAATAAATGTATCAGAAAGTAAAACATGAGAAACCTTTGGTGAAAAAAATAAGAGCATATTAGTTGATTTATAATTTTTATGTTTTGGGCAAAATGAAAGAAGCACCAGTAAAAGCAAAATCAAATAAAAATGTATCAGCTCAGTTAGTTTCAGCAGAATGAAGCATTTATGGAATAGTATATAAATTTAGTTTCTTCTTTTGGGTCAATTACAGAGGAATTAAAAATACTCACAGGAGAAAACAATAATAGCAATTAATTTAATGAAATAAATTTTAAAACATTCAAATTTTGCCTTGCAATTAAAATATTAAACACTATATATATACTATATGCACTTCTTGATAACTTTCCATCCTTTAGGGCATATTAAGTCCTTCCAAAAACAGTACAAGTAAAGTAATATTTAAAATTTATTTATCTTCTAATTTTAAAGGTCAAAAATTTAGATGCTAATTACCTTTAATAATTTTAAATTTTTCCTATGTCACAAATTTGCCAAGGATGGAAAAAATAAGTGATGTGTCAGATATTGCAAATATTAGCAGCATTTCTCATCTAAGTATGGTCATCACAAAGAAATTAAATGCTTATTATACCAACAATAACATTTCGGTCTAAAATTAAAATATAAATGTAAAATATGCATGAAGAATGATGCTTCAGGATAGTCTAATATTAAACTGAGAAAAGTATAATTATGTTAATGTTAAATGTACAATATTCATGATGCTAATTATTGTGAGAATGATATGAGATGCTCTATTAAATATTACCAGTATTTCTGTAGAAAATCAGATACTGGTTCAAGTAATAATAAAAAAGCCATAAGATTTCACTTAGTGAAAACAGGATATGAAATTATTTTATAGCTATTAAAATGAGTTCTTAAATAATCTGCTTAAAATTTAATTTTTCTATTATTTTACATTTAGCAAATTGGTTTTCTAATTTAAACATAACAACTTTATGGGCATTCTAATTACTGATATATAGAAATAAAAAATTTTATTTAACTAGTCCTTTCTTGGGAAAGAGTATTCTTTTCTAATTTTCATAAAGGTTCTATGTGAGTTAGTGACAGTCATAAAAATAACTATGAAAATTTTTCTCAAGTTATGATGGTATTATGACCTAAATTCAGTAGAAACTGAAAAAAATCTTATGCAAAAAATATATTTAAAATACAGCAGTTTACCCTATCCTAACTTAAATGTGTTCAGAATACTTATATTAGCCAACAGTTGGGTAAAATCATCGAACCCACAGTTTATTTTATAATAAAATGTTGAGTATCTCATGTACAAATACAGATGGTAATTTTTTGGACATGACAGAATGTGAAAATATAAAACACCTGTCCATAAAAACACTGACAATTTGGGACACTGTAAAGTATCTGTTCCTTCCTCTTATTATTGCTTGGCTGACTGAGAGCTGTGGTTTGTTCCACTGTCTATGGCTGTGAGAGTATTGTACTGCACACCACCAGACCAGAAAATGATCAAAATTTAAAATTTGAAATATGATTTCTATGAATTGTATGCCAGCTTTGTATCATGGTAAAGAAGAAAAATTTTTAGTTAAACCATTTTAAATTGAGGACTTTTTCTACTCATATAAACTCACTACAGCACCTTTGGAATCCAAAATGTACAAGCACTGAGGAAATAGCACAATTGTAATATGTGAATCACTACTAACTGTGCCTGTCACCTGTTGAACTAAATATCAACCTTTTTTTTTTTTTTTTTTACAGTGCCCATCATTCTTTGTTGTTGTTTTTGTTTTTGTTTCGAGGCAGGGTCTTGTTATGTAGTTCAGGCTGCCCTTGAACTCACTGTGTAGCCCAGGCTGGCCTTGAACTCACAGCAATCCTCACACCTCACCCTCTCTGGGGCTGGGATTGCAGTTGTGACCCATCACACCAGGCCTCTGGTGCCCATCATTTTTTTTTTTTAATCGGTGAAATCATCTGGGATATTACATTTTTATAAGAGCAAAAGAATGTTTAAATAATAAAAAATAAGCACCTCTTTGTGCAACCAAATACAACAACTTTGGGGAAGATAATCAGGGAAGGAGCAAGATCTAGTACTTGCTGGATCTTCTGTTTCTAACATTTGATTGTTCTCAAAGCCCAGTATTGACAAAGTTATTACAAGGCTCTATCTTTGTTAAGTGCCTCTCATATCCACTGTGTGTCACAAAAGTGTTGTTTCCTGGGTTTCAAGAAGTTCTTTTTGTTTGCCCTTAATTCTTGTAGATTTGTTCACTGATGTAGCACTTTAATTTTTGTCCTTTCTCTCATGTTTCTATTCACCGAACTCAGAAATTAAAGCTAAATGACTATGACCTTGTTTTATCTCTACATTCTGATGATTCTTTACGTGTTTTCAAACTCAGTATGACTGTTTAATGTGTCCTAATGTCATGATAGAGGAGGAACTTCATGCTACTTGCCCCCACTCCCACTCTGAGGAAACTGTCTCACTGGTTTTTCAGGTATGCCCAGACACGATTCTGTAAGTCATGTATGTCAGTGATCGCATTGGCATTCACATGAAAGACGATATAGTTTTTCTATATCTTTGCTTTTCATATTGGTGAAGCAAAACATTAAAAGAAAAATATTAATTTCAAGAATAAGACATTACTTTTATTTAAATAATTATTGACTAAAAATTAATTTTGAGCAAAGAGAAGAAAATCTCCTTACTTGAAGTGCAAGTTCTTTGTTCTCATGGTCTCTTTGAAGCCTAAGATTATATTGAATGCATTAAGTACTAAATGAATGGATTTTAGATTTAATTGTATTAAAAGAGCCAATGAACTACTTATAAAGGCTTTACAATATTAGATATATGGCAAATTGTCTAACAATTTGTCATAGACAAAACATCCTTATACAGTTTTGGTTGATAATACTCATCAGAACGTGAATTAAAAAAGAATTCACATTGTTTCCAAATATTTTGCAATACAGAGAATATTGATTCTTCAGCTATTATATCTTTAATTTTTAGTAGTCTGAAATTTTTGGAATAAAACTTACACCTGTGTCAATTTCTACAGCATCGAATCATACTCATTAAAATAAATTCTTAATATATGTTAAGAATTCAAAATCTATATTAAATAATAATTATTAAAATTATATGCATACTGTATATGTTGAAATGGTATAATTTTAAAACTTAGAAATATGGAAATATAATTTAATATTCATTCAAAAGCAGTCTTATTTAGAATTTACAGAAATACAGTTATTTTAGAAATAAATTATAAACAGAATTCTGTTGCTTATTTGACTAAGCATATGATATCAATGCAGTATTGTTTTCTAGGATCAACAAAGATACTCAAAACTTTGTATTCATGTTTTCTAACCTCATACCCATTTGATATCCTAGGACCCATTTGTCATTAGTATATTAAGATGTAAAATGTATGATATAATAGGAGGGAATTATTTATATCATGTCAGGTATAGGATCCATTGAAATTAAACATTAATATTTGTATCAGTTATTCTGGGTTTTTATCTAAATGTGATCAAGTACTTGAACATAGCTAAAAAACTGACTAAACGTTGTAATAATATAAATTTCTTGAATTTAAAGTTCTTAATTGTAGTTGAGAAATCTGCACCCAAAATTTCATAAAAGTCATTTTTAAAAGACTTTCCTAGTACACTGTTTTTCAAATGATGTTTGAAATCTTTGTATATGCTTACTTTAGTCATTGTGATGGAAGTTCACCAATAATTCTTATCTGAATGTCTATCCTGTGTTTGAAGCATAACCCATTTTATAAGACTGAGTAGAATCTAGAGATACTGTAAAAACTGAGAATCCTCAGATGCTTTTTTTCCTCTTTTACAGTAGGATTAATGCATATAACCTAAGATTTGCCCAATTCCAAAGTTTGAAATCAGAATTTTAGATTGGGATTTCAAATTAGAAATGAGTCAGTCAACAAACCATTGCTGTGGCAGTAATGAGATCTAGCTTCTCAGGCATAGGAAGTGACTGTGCAGTTGACCATGGTTTTGATAGTTATTAAAACTAACAGTAGCACTGAATACTGAGAATGGAAAATATCTAAGATGCAATCTGCAATAACAGAGGCACAAGTATCAGCTACGAAATTATTGTTATATTAATGTCTCAAATTATATGAACCCAATTTTTCTTGGTTTTGTAGCCTACAAACTGGATTTAATAATGGTATCTAACAGTTTAATCACATGGCTAAGTAAGTTACCATTGGATCCTGTAGTTTTTGAGAAATCAAAAAATTGGTTCCAGCAAGAATTGGTAGTAATAGAATACAAGCGTTACTGGCTTTTCAGTTTCAAAGAGATTTTTCTCAGGTTCTTGGTGCCCTGAACAAAGAGTTCAACAAGAGACATAGAAAAAGTAGTAGGGATTTACATTTACTGAGGGTAAAAATGAAATACATTCTCCAGAGTTAGAGCAGACAGGTAAACAGACTCACTGCAGTTACAAGGACAATGGTAGGAGTCTTTTGTATATTGTATATAGAATTCCTAGATTTTCTGTCTCTCATGTAAATAAGGCATTTGGAATGGTTATCTTATCAGAACCTCTCTTGACCTTGTGTTAGATTTAAACTCTCCTATTGATAGTTTGCTTGGTTTCACACCAGATGTAAATAAAGAATCAAAAATGGTGCTTTTCTGATTAGTTCCACATAAAATTCTCAGGGACTACAGGGTCATTCTGGATTCTCTGTTCTGCCCAGGGGCCCTAGGTCTCCATGACTGACAAGCTTTTTACAGTGGTTTAACTGGTTTTCCTCAGCCCTAATCTCCTGCTTCAGGATGACATAATTTTCCTTTCAAAGTGTCACACTCACGCAGGTATTTATGTGGTCTTTAAAACAATGTATGATAAGTTTATAACACATTAAAGAAAGATCTGCTTTAACCTTTAACAGAGGTCCAGTGATTAGAAACTTAGTGAAACCGGATTTATAGTCCATATTTTCTCATAGATAACACATCAAGTTTCAAGATGTCACACTTTTCCAACTACAGCCTGAACGTTCATACTAAGAATATTCAAAGGCAATGAATTCAACAAGTTAAATTATGGCCTATGTGGTTTGTCTCCAATCTTCAGTCAAAACACAAAGAACTGAGGTGTAAAGCTGGTTTCTGGTGTTTTTAGGACCTTGTAGTGTTAGAAAGTAGCTTCCTTGTGACAGAACTAGTCCTGGGTGGAATTACATGATGGTGAAAAAGGCCTTCTGTAAGTCTATAAATGATAGAATTTGCAGAACTGTTACATACAACAAGGAAAATCTTATCCACAATAAGTGTCTATTCCAATATAGACAAAGTGCTGCCCTTTCTATGGTGAAAGTGTGCCCACGTAACTAACCTGCTACTTGATCACAAGCTGATTACCTGAGGAAATAGTGCCATACTGGGCCAGTTTTGGTTTCTGTTGTTGACAGATGGAGTGCTCAGTGGTGGTTGTAACCAGGTCAGCCTTGTTGAGAGGAAGTCCGTGTTGCTGAGACCATGTTTAACCTCCATTCCTGCAACAATGGCCTCTTTTCATCAGTTCATTAAGCAATGAAAGTGATGGCTGAAAAAAGAGGTTGATTGCTATTCACATAATGGGACAACACAGCCACTTGATTATTAGTTCTTCTGCTGAGGACACCTTTTGTTGTGCTTTTATATGAGACACAAATATTTCGTAGTTTTTCCCATATGGAAAGGTTTGTTCACATTCCTCTTCTCCAAATGTCTTTGTCATCAATTTTCCAATTGTATTTGTTTTAACACCTGACCACCCAGAGGACTGGACACAGCACATGATTTGATTGACACATATCTGATCTTTTTTCTCTTCCAAGCAAAATGCATGATAGGTGCACCGTTCAAAGTTTTACTTGCTATGAAGATTTTCTTTCACCACTGCCCTTCAGGAATGTGATAAAAAGGACCTATAGTGCTACAGCTCTCCACTTTTGTTTCATGCTTGCATAACATGTAGAATCTGCCATAACCCAGGCCCTAATCTTCCCTTTCTATCAACTGATCATATGCTATGCTCCATAAGACCACTAGAGCATATTGGAAGATAGAAAGCAGTATAGGAACAGTATAGGAATCATGGCCATCTGGTCCACTTCATGTAGCTTACTTGTGCCTTCAGGATATGCTTAGGCCAAATAATGTATATAGGACTTCCATTTGATGATAGAGTACAAATATGAATGGCAGACTTCTTGACCTAGTGCTTAGATAACACCCAGTTCATAATGGGCAGCACAAGTTACATGGTACCATGGTGTTCCACGGGAAATCGTTCATTTTCTACCAAATTCCAATAGCAAGCCAGGAACTATTTGTTAATGGGACTGTAGTCATCTACAGATGATGGTGGAGCCTTACTCCAAAATCCTAAAGGCCACCATGGTGGTTCAGCTATAGGGGCCTGTCACTGACACTTCAAGTAACACTCAATCTACTGAATTATGTGACCAAAGTGGTAGATCAGCCTGAACAACAACTTCAACCTGTTTCAGAGCCTTGTCTTCTTATGGGCCCCATTCTAAATTAGCAGCTCTATGAGTCACCCATTGTTGCAGGGATGGAATAACACAACTTAGTGAGGAATGTGCTGCCACTAAAATTCAAAGAGACCAATTAGACATTGTGCCTCTTTCTTGGTTGTAGAAGGTTCAAGATACAACTTATCCTTTATCTTATAAGCAGTACCTTGATATACCCTATACCCTTTGACACACAGAAATTTCACTGAAGTAGTGGTACCTTGAATTTTAGTTGAATTTATTTCCCATACTGTAACATACAAATACTTCACCAACAAGTCCAGAGCATTTGTAATCTCTTGTTAACTTGGTCTGATTAGCACTATGTCGTCAATGTAACAGACAGGTGTGATATCTAGTAGAAAAGAAAGGTGAACAAAATCTCTGAGAAATAAGTTAGAGAACAAACCTGGAGAATTGATATCCCCTTGAGGTACGAAAGTGAAAGTGTATTGCTGGACTTAGCAGCAAGAAGAAAATTGCTTCTGGTGGGCCTTGTACATAGGTATGAAAAAAACATTTGCCAAATCAATGTCTATTATTTATCTGCTCAAGCAAGAGAACCACATCTGGCATAGCAACCACAATAGGATTCTTCAATCTATTAAGCTTATTGTAATCCACAGTCTTTCTCCAAGATCCATCCATCCTCTGTACAGGTCAAATGAGAGAATTAAATTAAAACCACGTTCCCTGCATCTTTTAAGTCCATAGTGATGACACTAATCTCTACAATTTCTCTAAAGTTGAAATATTATTTTGATTTACAATTTTCTCAGATAAAGTCAGCTCTAATGACTTTCATTTGGCCTTTCTTGACTCCTTTAACAGGTAGAAAACCAATATAAGGATTCTGCCAAGGACTAAGTGTATCTATCCTGATTATATATTGTGGAACTGAGGAAATGTTCACAGGGTGGATTATGCAACCCATTGTGAGGCACATTTTGGCTACAACTCCATCGATTACCTGATCTCTACAGGCACCTAAACTCACTGGAGGGCCAGGATGATTTTCTTGGATGTCCTGGAATCAAGGCCAGTTTAAAATCACTTTCCATTAGTCCCAAATCAGTGTGATTATTTCTAGTAAAAGGCCTCTGGTAAAAGACCATAAATTCCTTTTGGGAAAGATGGGAGAAAGATTAACATATACTTTTCTGTTAGTGCACTACAGGTTTTCCTCAAGGGGACCTGATCTCTCCTATGCCCAAAGGCTTCTGGATCTATAACTAACTCATGTCTGGAAATTTGTTAAGGGAGCATGATTTTCTTTTTACAATTTTGTGTAGATTTTTGTTCATTTGTCATGAAATGTTTTGCTTACATAGATCTAACGAAGATTTACCTGGCTTGCTTTCTATTTCACTTATGAGAACAGCAAGATGAATTAGCAAACACTATAGAGTCTACATATATCAGACCATTCTGATCATTGCCTTGTCTCTGCTGTCAATTAGGGTAAGTACACTCGTTTTGTCTCTGGTGATTGAGGGTTGGCATTTGTTTTCTGCCTCTTTGGGATCCAATTATACCCATCACATGCAAATTCACTGGAGCATTCTCATCTTCTTGAACCTTTGAATGCTCTCCTCAGTAGTAAACCAAGGAAATTGAGTATCATTAGATCATTCATGTGAACTGTCCTTTAATTCATATTCCTGTTAACCAATCAACAAAGCTATTAATACCTTTTTAACTATACAAGCTGCAGCATTAAACCCAGAATTTCTTAATTGGTTTATATCAAGAAATTTAGTCCAATCTAGTTTTATGTTCCTTTCAACATCGTACCATATCCTTAAAATCCATTTTCATACTTGCTGCCTGGACCTCTGCTTATAAAATTCATAAAACTGAATTTCTTGGGTCTGTGCTGTGTTTCCTCATTGATCCTGCTGTGGACCTTACCTCTAGGACTCTCCTGAGATTTGAATCTGGCAATAGATCTATAAAAAAAGTGAGAGTCTTGCTTAGTAAATGCATCAGGTAATGTCATTACTGCTTCCACAGGCAATTCAGGATTAGTTTCCTCAGGTAGAGGCTGAGAGGCCTTTTAATACCCATAGGACATAGCTGTAGAGATGCCTCTGTTGACTGAGGGTGGAGAAATTGCTTCCTCCTGCAAAATAAACTCACCAGAATTTAACAGTTAAATGTTCCCAGCCTAACGAATGTCTTCTCAAACATCCCTATCATGATTCATAAGATTTTATCTTTTCTGATCCTCTCTCTCCTTTTAATTGCAGATACCTTTCCAGAGTAAAGTTAAACTTGCATTGTAATTCAGTCAATTGCATAAAGAAAGCTTATTTGTTTGTGTTTTGGCAGTTTCAGCCCTACAGCTATAGGAGACGAGATCCTCCTTCAGGGCAACATAAGAAGACTTTAGGATTTTTACATATGTCTGAAAGGGGAAAATTGAATTTTTGAGCTCATTCTTTTTTTCTTTATTACTTTGTTAAAACTTGTACTTAGTTGTAGTCCAGAAGAGAAAATGAGACATAAGAGACAATTTATTTTAATATAAAAAATAAGAAAAAAATCTAAAGTCAGGAGATAGGAACATGGATTGCTACTGTCAGACATAACTCATGCTCCTTATTTCTGAAAGAATATAGGAGACATATTTTATGCAGGTGTATCATTCAGTAAAGTAAGCATTTGAATATTTCAGAAGTATTATGAGGTGTTTTTCATAGTTTGCAAATGTTAGTGTGGTATTGCAATAGAAATGGGCTCTGATTACAAAGGATAACATCTAGATGTTATAGGAGAGAAAAAGGAGCAAAACAACTTTTAAGGCAAGTTTAGTGTCATTGCATTTGCAAGAAAAAAAAATCTCAGAATAGATTCACCAACAGGGCTATTGGTAGAGGCTAAATATTCATGAAATTGTAAGAATGAAAATAGATAAGCAGATTCTCCAAAAACTTTTTAAGATTTAAAAAATAAATTCTCCAGGCACAGAGAAAACAGACTTGAATTCCAGAATACCACACTGATGTCATTCAATCAGACCACTCAATTCATACACACAGATAATCTTCAAAGAAATAGGTTTTTCCCCTTGAGGAAACTTTCACAAACAGTATAAGTGTATAATGTAAGTTACTTTCTAGTCCACCATAAATATTTCTTCTTGATCGAAGCAACTCAGCAGTAGAAGAAGGAAAGCTTAAGATAATCTACAAGTTATTATACTCTGGATCTAAGTTTATATATATTTTTTCCTGGGGAAATGTAACATCATTTTCACTGATCAGAAGGATAAGTAAAGAGTTGGCAGGAAAGAAGTGGAGGTATTTATTTTACACGAATTTATTTCATGGCAGGTTGGATGAAACAGATCTTTCCTCATTTCTGAAACATAATAGCATAATAATTGCATTGGTAACTTGACCCATAATTTAGAATTATATTTATGCAAGAAAATTTCATGGAATTGTCTTTCCCAACAAAGAGTATAGCAAAAGAAAACAACATTTCTGGTCTACTGCAATTCTAAAGTCAACTGCAATCATCAAAGTCTTGAATGATTCAGGGTTAGTTAGTCTTATCAAATCACCATTAACCTGCCAGTTTTGCAATTACTAAAGATGGATGAATTTAGCACCATGACAATGAATTATTGAAACCTTAATCAGGTGGTGACTCTCATTGCAGCTGCTACTCTAGGTTTGATTCTCTTTGGGAAGCAAATCAGCACAGCCCTTGGCATTAAAAATGCAACTACTGAACTGGTTAAGTGCTATTTTTCTATTAGCCAATAAAAAAGAAAGCCAACAGTTTGTTCCTTTAAGAAAGAACACTATGCTTTCACTATCTTGCTATATGGTGGGTCAACTACCTGGACCTGTAAAAAAATTGAGATCATGTGGGCTTTGATTTTTCGACACCTGAGTCCATAATGGGGGTCCACAGCAATGTGGACTGATGATGCAGGAGTGACAGCAGATGCCTCAAGTCATGTTTCACAAAAAACAATGCCTAAAAGGAGGGTGGAGAACTCTTATAATTGTAAAGCCACAAAACAGTATTCCTTTATTTTGAGTGGCTATAATTTATGTCACACTACTAATATATGCCAAATTACTTTTAATATCAAACCAAATAAATTTTAAATCAAATAACGTTTAAATATTTGTACTAATTTAAAGATTTAAATTTACTTTAATTGCATATATTTACAGTATACATGTGATTTTTTTAGCATTTTTATTGTAGAATCATTAAATCAAGCTATTATCATATCAATCACTGCATGTACTTGCCATTTTTCATGTAGTGAGATTATTTTAAAATCTCCTATCTTTATTGCCTAAAGAAGTATAATTATTATTTTCAAATTAAAAATAAATTTAAATGAAATCTACTCTTTGAGAAATTTTCAAATAGATAGAGCATTATTATTAACTTACGTTGTCACCATACTGTAACATAGATATCAATATTTCATTCTTTCTATCTAACTGAAACTTTGTACCCTTCGAACACACTTCATGCTACGTTACTAAAAATGCTGGCAATCATTGGTTTCACTAGTTTTGTAAATTTGCTTTTTAAATTTCTATATAAAGGTGAATTGTGCAGTACTTTTTTTTTCTGTGCCTAACATATTTGACTTATGGTATCTTCCTCCAGTGTCCTCCAATTGTAACAATATAGATGTAAATAATGAGATTTCTCTTTAAGGACTGAACAGAAGGATGTTATTGTGTATATATTCTACATGTTCTTTAATCTTTCACTTCTCAATGGCCACTTTAATTTGATTCAATTCCCTACTGTAAAACATGCTATGTGAGCATTGGAATACATCTCTACCTCTTTGATGTACTGATTTCATCTCATTATCCATTTTAGCAAAGTATCCATATGAAACAGTTGATTTTGTATAAACTCAAGTTGCTCAATTCCAAAAATTTAAGAATAAATTTGAGAATAAACTGGCTAATTTAAGAAAGTGTTCATTGCTGGGTGTAGTGGCACATGCCTGCAATCCCAGCACTCAGGAGGCAGAGGTAGGAAGACACATACCCTGATGAACCTGGAGAATGAAAAGCCATTCCCCTGGGGTTTCACAGCCAACAGGAGGAAGATTAACGAGCAGCTGCCCTGCACCTCTATCACCTCTGGGAACCTCGGATTGGAGGAACCCAGGTGCCTCACCCAAACCCCTGCACTGTGGAAGGGCAGCCAATGGAGGAAACACCCAGGACTCTGCAATGGGCTGATTCAGAGGAGCACAGGAGAATGTCAGGACAAAGGAGTGGATGCAATTTCCGACCTCCAGCCCACCCAGAACAAGTGCAGAAGACATAGGCACAGAAGAAATTCAAAGTTTGAAATGATAGCAGCTAAGTAAAGAGACATTTTACGATCCATTTCTTAATAAATATTCTTTACAGATAGCACTGAACCTTCTTCTACAAAACCATACATTTTCCAGTGAAATCACTCTCAGCTTTGATGGTAAATTGCTCTTCTTTTTTGTAACATTTAGTAGTTAATCACAAGTACAACTTCCTAATTCTTTTACTAATTGTTTTCAGTTCATATGACAGGCATGATCTGTGTTCTACTACATCCTGACTAATACTCACATAGAAATGCTTTTTGTTTCTTTTTAGCTCAAAGAGCTTATTTTTAAAAAGTTGGCAAAATATAACATATATGAATATCACAACAAATTCTTAATAGCCTAAACCAAATTATTGATGGAAAATTATTTTCAAATTACAATGACTACTTCTAATAGCTAACATGCATAAAATGTTGCTATGGATTAAATATTATTATAGAGGTTAATATTATAGAAATTGAATTTTATAAATCAATATTATGAACTAAAGAAGAAAAAAATGTATTTGTGCTGTTTAGTTCACCTAGTCTAAGATATTTTGTTATGGCCAGTTGGGCAGACTAACATAGATATTGGTACTGCGAAGCAAGGTACTGTTAAAAAAAAAATCAACAAGTGGAGGAATGGTTACAGTTTTGAGGCAGATTCTATAAAGTGCCTAGATTGACTTGAATTGGCCTTTGGTAGAAATATGGGTTATGAAGTGATTATGATAAGGTCTAAAATAGAAACAATAAGCTGTATATTTTAGGAAAGGCCATATTTGTTATGAATTAGCAAATAACTTGTCCAATTTGTGTTGTAGTGTTTGTAGAAAATAGGTCTTGCAGCTGGGAGTGGTGGCACACTCCTTTAATCTCAGAACTCAGGAGGCTGAGGTAGGTGGAGCATTGTGAATTCAAAGCCGACTTGGGCTACAATGTGAGCAAGGCCGGCCTGAACTACATAGTGCAGCCCTGCCTCAGAAAAAACAGGGCTGGGAGTTTGGTTCTTGGCTTAAGTGTCTGCTTGGCAGGTGCAAGGTTGTGAGTTTGATCCCAAGTACCGATGGAAAAAAAAAAAAGAAAAGAAAATAGGACTTGAAAGAAATGAAACTAGACATTTAGCTCAGAGAATCTAAGTAAAGTGCTAAAGAAGTGTTATGATTTCTTCCCATTTCTTAGGGTGAAATGCGAGAGGCAAGTGATATATTAAAGGAATTTCTAGATAGAAAATAATTGGAATGTGAATATTCGGAAATTCTAAGCATATGTTTCGAAAAAGAACTTAGGACACATTTTGAAAGAATTATTAGGACTATAGTTGAACAAACATTTAATAAGTAGATTAGTGTCAGCATAAAACCCAGATCTAATGTTCCATCTTAATGAAGTCCTGGAAAATAAATGGGACGGTGTTAGTTGAAACTAAGTAAAATAGATAAAATGGAAAAAAGGAAGGAAGGCTTTGAACATGTATCATCTTTAATGGAAAGTGAGTAATAACTTCAAAAGGTGATTCAGTGATTGTTAGTACTGCCAGTTCCACCATGGGTCTAGTAGATAAAGCTGTTTCCTTTTAAGTTTCTGAAAGTGTGACCAAGCCACTGATTCCAGCAGGCCAGAAGATCATCACAAAAATCTGATGAGTGAACGTCTGCAGAGAGCTGCGAGGGCAGGCTCTCCCGTGTAGAACAATGAAGGTGATGCTGCCACTTTATGGTCCAGGAGGGTGGTGTATTAAATCCGAAAGATTATGCTCCACATTTAAATTCTAATTCAATTTGCTATGGTGGGTTTAATAGTCACTTGGTATCCATGACTTCTTTGTTTCATTCATTTTCTCTGTCGGCAATAAAAATGTTTATCCTATGCTTAACCCATCACTATGCACATGAATTACCTGATTTTATGAGTTTAAGGATGGGATAAAATTGCGCCTAAGGAAGAATCATAGTTTAAGTCTCACCTGTACATATTTTTGGATGATATATAGATTAGACTTTGGAGTTTATGTTTTAGAATTGATAACATACTGATTTAAGACTTTTGGGATTGCCAAGGTGAAATAAATATATTTTATATGTGAGAATGACATTATTTATTATTTGGGGGAAGATGATCAGAACATTGTGAATTGATTATTTATTACTTTAAAATTCATATATGTTGAAAGTCTTAAATGCAGCATGGCCTTATTTTGACCCAATAAGACTAGGATCCTTGCAAGAAAAGACATCAGAGACATCGTGTTCTCTCACTCCCCCCTCTCTCCCACTCTCTCTTTCCCTCTCTGTCTCTCTCTCTCTTGTTCATTTAGGCTCTTTTACCACATTTCACTCATGCACCAAGCAAAGGCCATGCTCATTCATAGCATGAAGGTAGCCATCTGTAAGCCAGTGTCAGAGCCCTTGCTAGGAACTTGATCTTGGACTTTCAGTGAAAAAATAATTTTATTATTTAAGTATCTGGCTTATGGAAATTTTTTATAACTGTCCAACAAGATGAATATATTTTTATAACATGCTTTCATGTATAATTTAGTAATAAAAATTTTGTAATAATTTTAGAAATCAGAATTAAGCCCAAATTTTGCATAGGTGGAAACCAAAATGCACCTAAGTACCGACACTGACAGTATAATGCTATGAATTTTACCTTCTTTTTCTACCTAGAAGAGAAATGAAGGAAATTTTCTAAAATAAAAATATTTGGCAGAGGTGGTATGTTAGTTTTCCACCGATGTGAAAATAATCTGAGATAAGTAATTTAAAAGGACACAATACTTATTTTGACTCATGATTTCAGAGATTGGCAGTGTTATTTTGGGATTGTAGCAAAGCCAAATATCATGAGCATATAGTTGAACAAGCCTGCCTATATTAGGGAAGCAAAGAAATATAATAAAGAGGTGGAGTCACATATTCAATATCTCTTTCAAAAATGTGCTCAGCATGAACTAACTTCCTCCAACAGAAGACTGTACCTCTTAAAATTTCCACCATATCTCAATAGTGACAATAACTGTGAACGCTGTATTCAGCACATGAGGTTTAAGAGATATTCAAGAGCCAAGACATTGCTTGAGAGTTTGTGAAACATGCTTTTGAATAAAAGTGACTCTCAAAAGAATGTAAGATGGGGCCAGGGATTTAGCTCAGTGACACAAGTGCAAGGTCATGAGTTCGATCCCTGATACCATAAAGAAGAAGTAACATGCCAATTAATTTCCCATATTTAAAAGTGCATTTCAAGGCTTGTGGTAGCTAAATGATATGATGGTCATGACTAAATTGGAGTAATTCAAAACTAGCAGAGCAAAAATCCCAGTTCTTTTGGATTGGACAATGCATTTAATAACTATTAGGAATGAAAAAGCTTATTGTCAGTATTGCCAATAAAAATCATCTTTGAAAACTTACTGATGTATTTACTTAAGAATATTTTTAGCAGCTTCTTGGGTTATGACTAAATATTTTTATATTATTTATCATGTATGCATATATTTTCATGTCTGAGTACATACCTGTTATACATAGTATTTTCACATATTGATTGGAGTAAAAGTATTTTAGAAAAACCTAATTCAAATTCAAGGATAATAAACAGAGAATTTAAATGTTATCCAAATAGAGATTAGTGATAGAGTAAATCATGTGCTAAAGCAAAAGAACTAAGCTGTATAAATCAGCATTAGGAAACAAAATGGACAAATGGTCATAAGATGAGAAAAAGTACTTTGTACACTGAGTTCTAAGATGGCATGTAACTAATCATCACAGTATATATTTTTATGTTAAGCCTTTAAATGTATAATATTTATTTCTAGAAAAATCTTGAATAAAAAGTTACCAATGGAATCACCTTCGATTTTGGAAATGATATTCACTGAATTTTATATAACACTTTAAGCTGTTTTACATTAAGTTTGCTGCAAATCCAATAATGTATTAACTGATATTTTGTATGGCAAAGCTGGTGTTCTAGATGTTCTGAAAAGTAATAATAATAAAAAAAGAAACTCCATAGAAAAAGTTAAACCATTAATATTGAAGAAAGTTTATTTTACCTTCAGAGTCTACATCAGAATATATTTTAAAAGGAAGAAGTAAAGATCTTGTTCTAGATAGAATTAATCTATGACCTCACACTCGTCTTATTAAATAATCTGCTATTGTTGAGTCTGGGAGTGTGTACAGCACCAGTACACCACAGCCAACCAGGAATCATAAACTTAGCCTCCATAAAGGATTAAAGGAATCAAACTTAAAAAGGAAAACAAAAACAATTTATTTGAAAGAAAGAGAAGAAGCAAGGGAGAGACAGGTAATTTGTGAAAAGGCAATGAGCTCCAAAACAATGGAAGACCTTTGAGATCATTGGTTCCTGTTTTTATAGAGTCCAGACTCTTTCCCCCTACCTGGAAATTGTCATAATTTGATTGGTTCCCTGGGCTCTGATAGATGGATCACAGGTTCCGAGACCCTGAACCCTCGGCACCACTGTCTACCTGCACATTTTTAAGAGAACATCATTTGGTTTGCTTATCCCGTCAGAATCTTATCTTTAGAATTTCTTGGCTGTTTAGGAGGGGACTTACAAGCCGGGCGTGGTGGCGCACGCCTTTAATCCCAGCACTCGGGAGGCTGAGGTAGGAGGAGCGTTGTGAGTTCGAGGCCAGCTTGGGCTACAACGCGAGAGCAAGGCTGGCCTGAGCTACACAATGCGACCCTGCCTCAAAAAACCAGGGCCAGGAGTTTTGCTCAGTGACTTAAGTGCCTGTCTGACAGGTGTGAGGTTGTGAGTTCAATCCCCGGTGCCGGAAAAAAAAAAAAAAAAAAAGAAGGGGACTTACATACACAGTCAAGTTAGCGATTGTGTAAGGGAGCCAGTGCATTAATACAGTACTCCTAAAGTGGGAATATATTTATACAACTTATATACTAAGAACTTTCTTATAAGTGGCCATCCTTTATTCCCTTTGCATTTCATCCGAGGTGGATGAGGGGAAACCTCCCTGGTTTTGAGCACCAGGCTTCTCTTGTGCTCTGCCTACCTCCCTCTTGTCTTGTTAACTGATTTCTCTAGCGAGAAAAGAGTTAATTGCTTTAACTCTTCTTAGTCAGGATTAGCCATAAAAATCAATGAGCCCTTTCCCTATTTGTAAACCCCTTCAACCTGTACTGTAAACATAAGAAACAGGACTCATAGGCGCTCTCAATATACTATCGACTTGCACTTTTTTTGTGTGTGTACAAAACCTCAAAATTGATGTAGAATATCTAAGCTTGCCCTACCACCTGCTTCTACTTTCCTCTGGGTTTATTTTCTGCAAGTCGTTATTTTGGGCTCTTTGTATACGTATAATCATGAATCCAGAAAAAAGAATCAATTCGTGCATACATTATTAAAATCTCCATTATATATGTAAGGAAAGGAGATTTTAAATTACTTAAAGTTATAAAGAAAATAATTGCTAAAAATTAACAGTGACACCTTGGTTCAGGAATACTTTGTTTGCAAACAATTTAATTTGCATCAAGTGTTGCACACGACGGTGATCATCATTTGCAGACGAACAGGAACACAGTAATCTTTTCCAGACTCTGGGAATGAATCAAGTTTTTGAACCGAGGTACCACAGTAATTCAAAACATTCAGAACTCACTTTCTATTTTTATTTTAAAAAGTTACATATGAACTAGTAAATTATAGTGTAAAAATTTCACCTGCTTTTTCTTTGCCTTAAGGATCTGAATCCATTTCGGGTGTTCCTATGAGTTACCGAATCCACATAGGGTCATCCCTAGGTAAAAGTAAGGTTGTTCTTTGTTTTCTTAAAGGTCTCTGGCTTCTTATTTATGTTTTCCCCCATATCCTTGCATAATATTTGCCTCTAGTGCTAAGCAACCTCTATGTGGTTCAGTTTTTAACCTTTTCTTGTTTTTATTCAACAGTATTATTAGCTTCTAATTAATATTATTGATAATTATTGTCCAGCAATAATATTAATAGAGCTAAATCAGTACTAGTCAATACAAAGGACTGATATAAGCTTTTGGTCTTTGCAGGAAAATATTTATAAGTTTCAAAGATCCAAGACAAATGAAGAATTTATATGGGACTCATTCATAATGTCTGGATAGAAAAGATACTTCAGGATGAGTAGTAAGATCAGTCTCCTCAGCCATTTCAGAGTAACACAATTCAAAGAGAAGTTGACTACTTTTACCTAAATTGAACAAAACTGAGTAATTCCTTTGGGTACGTAAATATTCTGATGGGTACCTTGTTAGCTACACTTGAAATATTTCAAATCAAAATATATAGCTTATTTAAAAACTGATGTGAAATAGCATTACAAAAGTAATTAAATACCCTAAGAATATCTTCACAGTTTTACTTCATATACCACTAAAGAATTCTATTTTGGAATTAGTAAATATCCAGGAGATAGTCTTCATGTGGGCTATAGTATAACCCAATAGTACAAAAACTACAAAATGTGTTGAACTGAAAACCATACAGAGAAAAAAATGTGAGTCAAGTAAATAGTTTCAGAAATGAAACACAAAGAAAATTTTAGGAGACTTCAATATCCTTTAAATTACTCTGTCAAAACAAAAGATGTTAGAGGTCAAGCATACAATCATGTGTGATAGAAGCAACATGACAGTGGCATCCTACCTGCAAGCTCAAGTAGTTATAGGTACTATAAAAACACCTTTATTAAAAAATCTTCATTATCTACATTCGCATAATGGTTTGATTAGGCATTGAATGAAACACAAAGAAAATATATTTTGCATTGGTAAATATGTCATTGTACTTATGAAAACAGTATTATAAACACATTGACTTAATTTTTCTTATGATTTGTGATTAAATTGGTGGTATGCCTTAAAATTGATAAGGATTTAGAGGCAAAGAAATATAGGAGTTCTCATTTTTTAGGTTGCTATTAATTCTTGAGCTATTTCCCTAAATGTAAATAACGTCTTCAGCCCACTCTCTGCTAAATTGACTAGATGGATTCTTGCATTATACTTTAATGGAGCCTAGTGTTGTAAAAATGCAAAGAAGTATTATTTCTTGGCCAGTTTTATCTTATCTATAGCTACTACATTTTATTCCAGCTGATTTGCATTCCCTTGAACATGATAGTTAATTTCAGGGTTACTCCCAGCAAAATTTTATCTGCATAGCTCACCTAACATTTTATTTAAAGGTAATAATATGATCTTGCAATGTTCTTAATTACTATATATTTCTATGATTTTTTATTTCAAAAATAATGTTAGGTGCCCCAAATGATAGGTATGGCTTTCTTAACCCATCACACAACCATATGAAACTAAGCAACCTTTCCACCCATGCCAGGCTTCCCAACTGAGTTTTTTCTGACACCTTAATGAGGCTGTTATCCCGAGTAACTTGCAGTTTTCTGAAATCATATACAGAATATTTCACAGCAACACTGCAACAGGAAGATTACAGAAATACTGCTGTATGCTGTCTAACCAGTAATTAAACCTCTCTTAAAAATGAATAGTGCATTTTTAATAGTTCCTCTGGAGGTTTCATGAACAACATATGTTCTTTTGAACAAGAGCTCATCTTTCATCAACACCTAAATTCACACCAAGGCTCAGTGGCTTTTTTTCAGTTGGCCGCCTGCACATTGCACCATCCATCATCCTGGCACAGCAGCAGTAGTGGAACAGAGGCATTAACCTGTCAGTGTGATTCACTGGCTTTCAAAGGAGCTTCAGTTTGGTTACCAGATCAAAGCTATAAAGTGTGTGGGGTATGAGAATGTGTGTGTGCACAAATGTGTGCCAAATGGGGTTTTAAAATTCATGTTGACAAAAACAACTCACAGTATAAGAAAAATAGCATGGAGCAGAAGTAATATTTAAGAAACTTAAAACAGTGATGACTATTTAAATATCTTAAAGCTTTTCTTGTTTCAAAGCTCATATATTCTTTTCTTCTCTTGCTCATAGAATTTATACACACCTAGAATCCCTGTGCTAATTTTCAAGTTTATATGCAAACAAGGAAAATGGTCCTGTAAACAAATCATAATAATTTTGTAGACTACTGTAGCCTAGGGTGTGCATATGACACAGACAGCTGTCCCTGGATATGCAGTAACTAACTATTGTGATTTCAGCCAGGTTAGAGTGCATATCTGTTGCGCAGCACAGTATGTGGGTAACTAAATACTGGGTTGAAAGAATCCAGTTTTGACAATTTTTTTAACTAGGATAATTTTTACAGAGTTCTGAGAAGTTTTACTTTCTATGACTCAGAAACTGATTCATACAGCAAGTATTTTATTAGAGCCCTGTTTCTACAACTCCTGAGTGTTAAAGTTTTCTTCGCCTCTGTTTCATTGTCTTTAAAATAATGATAATAGTATCAGAATTTACCTCATGTAGTTATTAGGAAAATTAAATAGTTTTCTTCCTCATTCATAAGATATATGTGATCTACCATGCTCCACATCATCAAATGGGAAGCAAAAAATAACCTAGTGACTCATTTATGTATTACTAATAGTTAATATTTTTCACTCCTGGTCATTGAACTCATGTATTTGAACTATGATCTGGCATTTGGTGTTGCATCTTCTCCCACAAAAGAACATTTTTACCTGTAGTGTCTCAGAATGTTTTCTTTTTTGGAAATGGGATATTTTTTTAAAAATTGCTAAAATAAAGTCATTCTCTAGTAGAGTGGCCCTTAATGCAATATAATTGATGTCCTTACAAGAAGAGAAGTGATGTTGTGTGACCATTAGAAAGAAATGGAAACTATATTGCCAGAAGAGAAAGAATGCCTGTGGCAATAAAAGCAGGAGGAAAGGGAAAATGGTCTGCCCCTAGAGGATTCAGAGGAAGTTTAGCTCTGTCAACACCTTGATTTTGGACTTTTGGCTTCCAGAGCAATGAGACAATAAATTTTTGTTGTTTACCTCCTCAGTCTGTGGTACTAGTTCACTAGAAAACTAGTACAGTAGGGTTTCCATCTATTTGTTAATGATTAAGGACCCTTAGAAAAATGAATTGGCTAAATCAGGCCTTAATTATATCTATTGTACTTACAATTCTATTTTCTAACAATGTGATTGGAACAAGCTTACTAGTATTTCAATCACTCATTTAACTTTGCCACACTTTCTTGAAACATGTTATTTTTTTTAAATACAGTACAATCGTTAGAGACATGAAAGTATATTAGAAGACTATGAAATTCCTAACACATGAAAATGATTAATGTTTGGAGAGATAGAAATACTTACTATTCTGATTTTGTTATTACATATTATATACATTGTTCAAATAACCATAATGCACCCAATAAGGATGTACAAATAGTGCATCTCCATGAAAATGCATTCACTAGAAATTTAGTTGGTGCTTTCTTTTAATTAAAATAAAATTGCAATTATCTATAATTCAAGTACTTCATTAATAAAAATTATGTATCATTTTAATAGCTCAATTATCTCTGAGGTTGTGTTCAACTTCACTCATTCAACATAAAATGCATCATTTCATGTTGGCTATTTTATCAAATTTCTCAAAAGTATTTCATTCATTTTTACTTAATATTTTGCTTATGAAATTGTCAGTTCATTTTGCTGATGCACGCTTCACTTATAGTACAATAAGATTTTAAATTAAATGCAGTGATTTAATTAAACATTTATCTTTATTTTTATAAATTTTTGAAGATGTCATGTGATTACATACACAAATTGTACAGACTTTACTTTCATTTCCTATATATTTTTCATGTTATTTTCATTAATAACATCACATCATGTTCATTAAATATTCATTGAAGAGCAGTTTGAATAATACTTGCAAATAGTGTTTCTCTTCAGTGTATTTCACTAGTAGTTTTCTGATTGATTTATAATGAAAATGTTTAATAAATTATAGTGAGTGTGAATTTTACAAACATTAAGGATTTCACTGCATAAATGTTTGTCCTAACAGTAATTACAGCCATGCATATGTGAAATGAGTGAGTAATCCAAATGATGGTATCAATAATCTTTTAAAACTCAGCGTTGCAAAGAAATAATCTCTCCCATCATTTGTTAATAATAAAATTTTAAATTTATGATGTATAATTGACAATAAATAGCACATGTTTAAGTCATATCATTTGATAACTTTTCAGATATTTATGACTATATATATCCATATATATGTGTATATATGTCTGTGAAACTCTCACATTGCCTATACACGTATTCCAAACTTTCCTTGCACTACTTTATATCCCAACACTTGCAGACATAACTCAATTTCTTCATTCCCCTCAATATATATGAGTTTTTGTCTTAAATACTGTTAAACAGCAATATACAGTGTATGTTTTACCAGCCATTCTAAACTGTGACCCACTATTTTTTATTCTTTCCTCTTTTGAATGAAGAGGAATTGTCTTGAGCCATGCATAAAATATGTACTACAGTTAAATTACATCATAATTTATCAGTTGATGTATTGATAGCTATTTGTATTGCTCTTTATTTTTCAGTTTATAAATAGAGCCATGGTGTACATTAACATATGGAAAAAGCTCTCATTCTCTGTTTTAATTTTATGAAAAAAAAGGTAAACAAAATTTCCTAACAACATAACAGGAGAATAACAATAGTTAATACATTATATGTTATTATGTTTAAAGTAGTTGCTCAGGGTACAAGAAATGAGCATAGCAATTTCTCCAATTGATATTAGCATAAGCCTTCCTTTTTAATGACCTAAGAGACACAAATAGTATAAATGACTTGCACTTTTTTCCTTTTCTCTACTGTCCTTTCTCTTTTCACCCTTCCTAGTTATTTTTTCCTTTTGAACAATTTCTTTCCATTTCACAATATCTATTGTATTTTTTTGTACATTTTAGAACACATTCACTCTTTCAGTTTCTCACATCTGGGAGACAATACAATATTTACACATGCAAGTCTGATTTATTTCTTTTATGTGCATGGTCTCAGATTGCATCTGTTTACCTGTGAATGTCTTATATTTAATCTTCTTTATGGCTGAATAGTACCTCATTGTATAAAAATATCACTTCCTTTTATTCATTCCTTGGTTGATGGGCATTTGGATTGTCTCAAAGATTTAGCTATTACAAATTGTGCTGCTATAAATATGGGTACTCATATATCACTGTAGTATTATGTTTTAAATTCTTGTAGGAAGATACCCAGAAGGGAACTAGCTTGGAAGAATAGGACCTCTAATTCTAGTTTTCTGAGGAGTCTCCACACTGATTTTTACAGTGGTTGCACCAGTCTGGATTCCCAATGGTGAAAAAGGGTTCCTCTTTCCATTTAGCCCCTACAGCATTTGTTACTTGTTAGTTTCTCAGTGTTGTTTTAATTTGCATCTGTCAGATGACCAGTGCTATTGAATGTTTTTACATGTATTTATTTGCCATTTGTTTTCTTCATCTGAGAAGTGTGTATTTATTTCAGATGTCCATTTTTGGATTGGGCCTCTGAATCTGGAGGAACTGATTTTTTTTCCCAATTCTTTGTATGTTCCAGATAGAAGTCCTTTGTTTGAGGGAAAATTGGCTAACTTTTTTTCCACTTTGTGAGTTGTCTTTTCACTTTATGGTTGATACTTTCCTTGTTGTGCAAAAGATTTTTAGTAAGATGAGATTCCAGTTGATTCTTTGAAGTATTTCCTGTGTAGTTTTGAGTTTTGTTCATGAACTATTGACCTACAAATATATCTTCCAGATTTCTACCTAGTTTCTCTTCCAGTAGATGTAGCATTTCTGTTTTAATATTTAGATATTTTGACTTTAGTATAGTGCATGGTGATAGACATGAATCTAGTATTATTCTTTTTTTCAGCAAACATGTTTGGCCAATATGTCAAAGGTCAGGTGACTGAGTGTGTTTGCAGTTGGGTTTGCCTCTTCTAATCTGTTCCACTGATCCTCAGGTCTGGTTTTATTGTTTTTTGTTTGTTTGTTTTGCCAGTGGCATGCTGATTTTATCACAGTAGATTTGTAGTGTATTTTCATGTCATAGATAGTGATGCCTCCTGCCTTGAGTCTATTGCACAGGATTTCCTTTGCTATTCTAGGTCTATTCTGTTTCCAAGTGAGTTTTAAGAATGTTTTCCTAGTTTTATGAGGTATGATAATGATATTTTGATTGATATGACAATGAATCTGTATAACAATTTGGGAATATGACCATTTTCACAATGTTGGTGCTTTCTATCCATTATCAAGCGATACCTTTTCATTTTCTGATATCCTCTTTAATCTCCTATTTAAGATTACCATAATTTTCAATATAAAGTTCCTTTTCTTCCTTTGTTGGAATGATTCCTAAGTATTTCATTTTGGGGGATGCTATTGTGAAGGGTATGGATTCCCTAATTTCTCTCTCAGTGAGTTTGGTGTTTGTATTCAGGAATGCTACTGATTGTTGAGTACTGACTTTGTATTAGCTATACTACTGAATTTAGTTATTAAGTCTAGAAGAGTTTTGGTGGAGTTTTGGGGGTCTTCTATATAGAATAACATGTCATCTGTGAGAAAAAAAGCATGTCATCTGCAAATAATGGTAATTTAACTTCTTCATTTCCTGTTCTTCTTCCTTTTATTTCTCTGTCTTGTCTAAATACTCTGGCTAGTGTTTCCAGAACTTTATTGAACAGTACTGGAGATAGTGGACATCCTTGTCTTGTTCCTGATTTTAGAGTGAAAGCTTTGCATTCTTGTCTATTTAGAATGATATTGGCTGTTTGTTTGTCATAGATGGAAAACCATCTATTCCCCTTTGTGCAGAATTACTATCATGAATGAGTGTTGGATTTTGTCAGTAGTTTTTTGCATCTGTTGAGATGACCATGTGACTTTTGTCTTTGGGTCTGCTCATATGGTGTGTCACATTTCATGATTTCCATATGTTGAGACATTCCTGCATTACTGGGATGCATTCCACTGGGTCATGGTGTATAATCTTTTTGAAGATTTGCTGCATTTTGTTTGCTAGTGTGTTACTGAGAATTTTTACATCTATGTTCATTATAGAGATTGGCCTGTAGTTCCCTTTTTTGGTTGAGTCTTTCTCTGGCTTGGTATCAAGGTAATACTTGTCTCCAGGAATGAGATTAGGAGTATCGCTTCCCTTTCAATTTCATTAAAGGGTTTGAGGAGTATTAGTATTAAATCTTCTCTAAATCTTGTAAAATTCAGCCATAAATCCATCAGGACCTAGACTTTTCTTCATTGGTAAGTTTTTAATTATATTTTCAATTTCATCGACTGATATTAGGTTATTTGGAATTTTTATATCTTCTGGATTCAGCTTTGGTAATTCATATATATCTAGGAATCTTTCCATTACTTTTGTGTTTTCCATCCTATGAGAGTAAAGATTTTCAAAGTAGGTATTGATAATCTGAATTTCCACAGGGTACATAGTGACTCCATCCCTTTCATTCCTTTATTGCATGAATCTGTGTCTTTTCTTCAGTTTTTAAAAGTAAGATTGGCTATCAATTTTATTTATTATTTTAAAGAACCAATTGCAGTAATTTCCGCTCTATCTTTATGCCCCTTAGGGGCCTCCCACTCCTTACCCTGTTTTTCTTACCCTGCATCTCCCAGTTGCCCTCCTTGTTTTCAGAGATGGGGGATCTGTTCCCAGTCCCATGAATCTTTGGTTCCTCCTGGTCTTTGCTCAGCCTTCTGTGTTCCTTTTCTGCTAGCAAGTCTGTGTCCTCTTAGATCATTTGTTGCATGGTGGGGTGGGACATTGTCATATGATCTGGTCCTCTGCTCTTGCTGTTGCAGTCCAAGGCTGCCCGGTCTCAATTCTTATTTCTCTCCTGAGGTGAGGTGCTAACTTCTTATTCACTGTTTTACAAGTTCTGCTTCACCATCACCCACCTCTGCTGTATAGTCTGTAACTTCCATGGGAGAGATGGGAGATGCTATGGGGTGCCTTTCTGCTCCCTCACCCTGGGAGGATAGGGACAGCCCAGAGCTGTGCAGTTCAGAGGTCATGGGGGAAGGGTTAGCTGTTCCACTTACTGTGGACCCCTGTAGTCTTTGTTCTTGCTCCTCGCAGTTCAAATTAGTGCTGTGGTGCACCAAAGGTACAAGAAGAAAAGAAAAAACAAAAGGTAAAAGAGACAAAGGGAAGGAAAAAAGAAAAAAAGGAAAACTGGCCAGTCATCAGATCATTAGGAAGGGAACAGTTCATGTAGGCAAAATTTACTGCTGGACTATAGGGTCTTCTGTTTGAAGTAAGGAAGAAGAAGGAGGGAGTCTTATATCCCAAGCCCTCCTGTATGGTTCAATGTAGTCATATTATTTTAGGGTATCATTTTTCTTTTTTTCTACTACTTCTTTTAAGAATCCAAGTATAGAGGGCAGTTGTCTCACTGGGTTATAAAGTCCTTTATCTACATTTTGCTTGATCCATGAGTCTCTTATATCAGATTAATTCTAGTTTCAGGGTATATGTCCCTCCTCTTTCTTACTGTTACCTGTGCTTTAGCTGAATTTCTGAGTAGCTTTGAATGAGGTTCCTCCTTTATTTGGCCGTGTTTTCTACTCTCATTCTCTTAAGTGAACATCCAGCAATGGGTGGCTGGTGTCATGGTTCAAATATGTGTTTTTTCCAATACTCAGGTTGAAATTTAATGGCCATGATAAGAATATTAAGAGATAAGATTCATGAGAGTCAATTAGGCCTCAAGGGCTCTGCTCTCTTGGTTAGAATTTATGCCATTATAAAAAAGTAAGTTCAGCCTCCTCTTGTCCTTTCCTCCGCTCTGCCTTCTGTCATCTTACAGTGCAGCAAGAAGGCACTAACCAGATGTCAGCACCTAGGTTTGGATTTTCAGTCTCCAAAGTAGTGAGAAACTAAATTCGTTTTCATTATAAATTACTGATTCTCAAGTGTTCTCTAAGAGTAGCACAAAATAGAGTGAAATGGAGGGCGAAATGAGATATATGTGTAAGAAATTGCTAAATTGATTTTCAAAGTTCATGTAACATTTTCCACTTCCACCAACAGAATATGAACATTATAGTTGCTCTCCATTCTTGCCCAGATCAGTTACAGTCTTCTAATTACATTCTGATCGGTATTTTATCATCAGAGAGCATACTTGAACATCTTGAATTTTGTTACATGTTTGTATGTTTTATAGCATGGAATGCATCTTGGTAAATAATCCATATACCTTTGGTAACAATATGTATTCTGTTGTTGACAATGTTTTATGCATGTCAGTAAGATCATGTTGGTTGGTAGAAATAACAAGAATATACTTACTGATTTTCTGTTTACTTTTTCTGTTTACAATTTCTGATGGGAGTTGTGGAAGTCTTAAAATTGCATGTTTCTGCTTGTGGTTTTATTAGTTTTTATTTAGTTTTTGAAGCTTGTTTATTCAGCACATAAATCTCTAGATTTATATGCTTCTTGATAAATTTACACCTTTAGTGATTAAATGGTCTTCCCCATCTCTGGCTATACATTTTTTTTTCTGTGGTCTTCTTTTACAGCACAATGTAAACACTTTAATCTCTAGTTTTCACACTGCTCTTTTTAGTGTTAGCATAGAATACTTTTTAGATTCCTTGTACTCCTAACAAATTTATGTCTTTACTTCTGAAGCAGCATTCTTATAGACAACTTAGTTATTTCACATGTTCCTGATTAGTATAAAAAATAAGTAGTACTTGCTAAGATGAATACTTAAAAGGTTTCTCAAAAATATCAAAGTTCTTCTGAATGTAAAGTTGTCTTGTATACCACATTTTGCCTTGCAAACTTGAAATCTAATCCTCAGATCCTTTACTTACCATTTGACACCTTTTATAGCATTTCATAATTGTTTATTAACTATCTCTGGAGTTGTCTATGTTATCTTTTCTGAATGGAATTCTGAATAAATTTTAAGGTCAGTCCAGGTTATGCAGACCATAGAAGTACATATCTTAAAAACATAATTTGAAGAATGCCTGTTGAAGTTTTCTTAGAGGAGTGGAGCAAACACAATATATTTCAAGAGTAAACAAAAATATAAGCATAAGAAAATTAAAACTTGGGTAATGGAAACTTGTATTTGTACAAACAGAAAGGCATGTACTAGCAATGTGTACCAAAAAGGTGATTTATGCAGCTCTCAGAGTCTAACATACTTTGGTCATTACTCAGCATAACCATGAGAGTATCACACCCACATTTATGTTTTAGAATATTTCTATTAAAGAATTGTTAATTTTAATGTTATAAGTTTTATTATATTAAACAATGAATTCTCAGCTGAAAAAAATCACAAAAATAAAATATTGTATTTATAGAAAAGCATCAAAATTTTCAGTGTCAACTGGTTTTCATTGTACAAAGTCTGAAAAAGAACAACAGATATAAATTTCTATATGAACTACAATGAAAATACCAATAGCAGTGCATAAAAAATAATCTTTACAGGGCCAGGGATTTAGCTCAGTGGCTTAAGTGCCTTCCTGGCATGCATGAGGTTATGTGTTCGATCCCTGGTACCAAAAATAAAAGAAATAAAAATAAAAAAATAATCTTTGCTTCATTATCACACCTAAATAATAAGAGAACAAAATGTCATTAAAATAAACACCAAATGTGTACTGAGTGCTTGACATCAACATTTTAATAGCAGCTGTATGCTTGCTTATAAACCTTAAGAGATAACGTTAGAAATAAAAAACTACATGAGGCTAGGAATATCACTCAGTGGCACTGTGCCGGTCTGGCAAGTGCAATGTCATGAGTTTGATTCCCAATACCCCTTCAAAAAACCCCAGGTGTACTGCAGTGTAAACACAAAGAAGAGTCTGCTACAGAAAGAAACTCTGCTTCAACTGTCACACCTAAGGGAGTCTTCATACATGACAACTGCATATTCCATGCATACATCTCGCTTATACTGACAGTGCATGTGCTTAGTTTTCTTTTCCTATGTGGAAGGTCATTCTTGTCAACTGTTTTCACTTCTTGTTTTGTTAGAAGTTTTCTACTATATTGTACAATGTACACTTATCATGAAAATAAGATATCAATAAAATAAAATATCAAATTTGTAATGAGTGCTGAGCATAGACATCAGCATTTTCACATCAGCTGTTTTCTTGCTAATAAAATCTAAGAGATAACATCAGAAATAAAATCCTATTTGAATTACAATGAAAATACAATAGAACTCTAAAACAAAAATAATCTTTGCTTCAATTGTTACACCCACAGCAGTCTTCATACATGAAAATTGCATGCTCCATATACAAGTATTTCTTGCATTGATAGCACATGTTTTTTTAAGACAGAGTTAACATCTTTTTGGTTTTCCTATTGTCTTAGTAGGTCTTGGGATGCTGTGCCTACCTGTTCACCTGTCACCAGTGTGGTCCACATTTTTTTTGCGTAGTTTGTGCTCTGCTGTAAATGATCTCTCATGAGTTCCAGTCCCAATCTGCTATGAAAATTTTCCCATGATATTTTCCACTTAATATTTTATGTGTAAACTATCAAAGTATTTATGCTATGCATGTTTAGGTTGAGTAAGACACAACCATTGGTCAATGCTTTGTGTTTTTAGTGACATAATGGTTGATGCATAACTCATAGAAACAACTACTCTGGCTTTTGTTTTGCTGTAGAAAGTTTCTATTTAAGGCTTCTGTTTTGTTGAGGTTTTTCTATCAATATTTCTATCATGGAGCAATGTTGACAGCAAGACTAGTTTGTTTTTCTTTGCCATATTTGAGGTCAATGTAAACACTTCTGAAATCCAAAGATTGTGTTATACAATTTCTGTTTTGGAATTGCAAAATTTCATTTGGAATTTTTGCTTTGTTGCTGCATACATTTTCTTTGCTGGTCAACTTGTGCTGTGTTAGCAAATGTAGCGTCAATTGGAAACTGGTAAACCAATTGTCAAATGCCACATCCCAGTTAGTTTAGGAAATGAGAGCAACAGGTCTTTTCACACATCATTTGGTTTATTATTATACAAATAAGACCTGATGACTGAGTTCCAGGATATATTTCTAAATTGAAAGTATAAAAAGTCTTTGAATCTGCAAGGGCATAAAATTTATGATGTATTTTGACTTGTCACTCTTTCATAAGTCTTTTACATTCCTGTGATTACTGTGAGAAATCCTGCTAGGTACAGCAGACCTGTGAATGCTTTGAAGTCAGCTAGCTAGGTGTCATAAGAAACACATTTTTGAGTATGGCTATTGATGCATACAGAACGTTTTATTTGTATCTCAACTTCTGTGTGCTTCACAGCATATTGTAGCGTTTTGTCTGTTTCAGTTTCCAACACTCAATGGCAGTTCTGGCACTCTGTGGAATACATTTCACCCCTGTCGCTATTTCTTTAGACCTAGTTTGAACATTGGATTTTTAAATGATCACATGTGTAATACCCTCGGGTATTCATTATTTATTCATACTTAACTATAACTACTGTAAATGTTAGAAGAAATATAATGTTTAAGTGCCTTTCTGTTTTCTTAAGGATGAGTAAAATAAAATAAATAATGCAATAAAGTTGATCCATAATCTCACACCAGTTGAAAGTTTGTGGCATTGCTGCCAACTTTGTCAAATTGCTCTTGATAGAAGTAATGACGATGAAAGTATTAAAATGTACTATTTAGTTGTTGAAGACCAGATGCAGGTATATATTAAGAAAAATCCAAATGTTATTCTTTTCATGTCTTGGATCAAGAAGTATTTAAGCTTAGACAAACTAACCATCTAAATGGTGAACTGTTTTCACTGAAATTGTTCCAAATATGCTGAACGGTACCTCATATTCAAAAGTAGTATTTTGCACCACAAAATATCTATTCAGTGTTGACATGTGAAATGATGCATGAATAAATATGCTAATTCATAACCTGTCCTCACTTTTCTTAATGTGAAAGTGAGCATTTGGCTCAGTAAATAATTTTTTTAAAAGAAGTGCTGATTTCCCCAATTAAAGTGAACTATGGGAGAATATTACTAGTAGTTACATTATGACATTCTAGCTTTGTGAAGATTTCCTTTGATTTCTACAAGTCAAAACAGAAGTTCACATGGAAAAATTAGTAAAGTTTCATTGTAAATAGTTATTGTTGAAACGTTTGTTGAAACTATTGTTAACTTTTGTTAATAAACATGTTTAAAAGTTTAGTTGATTAGTGTAAAATATCATGAGTGTTTGTATAATGTTCTTTCTTTCTTTCTTTCTTTCTTTCTTTCTTTCTTTCTTTCTTTCTTTCTTTTTCTTCCCTTGCTCCTTCACTCTCTCCCTCTCTCCTTCCTTCCTTTCTTTCTTCCTTCCACTCTGTCTTTTATCATTTTTCTTGGTACAAGGGATTCAACTCAGGGGTTTTACCATTGAACTCCATTGCTAGCCTTTGTTGGACTTGTTTTGGTTTGTTTGTTTTCAAAACAGGAGTTTTGCTAAGTAGCTCCCCTAGCTGCCTCCTTAAATGCTGGAATTAGAGGTGTGCACTACTACCCTTGGCTCTTTAATTTTTTTTTTCTTTGATACTGGGGATTGAACTCACAACCTCAGGCCTGCCAGGCTGGTGCTTATGCCACTGAGCTAAATCCCCAGCCCTACTTTTTGAGACAGGGTCTCACTATGCAGTTCAGGCTGACTTTGAACTCACTTTGTAGCCCAGGCTGGTCTCAAACTCACAAGGATCCTCCTGCCTCAGCCTCTCGAGTGCTGAGATTAAAGGCATGCACCACCATGCCTGGCTTTCAATTCTTAATATAATGTTGCTATCATTGACTTATAGTAGTCTATCAAGTCTATCTTCTGTATATGATGAACTGTTCATGTATGTTTCTTTTTCATATTGGAATAAAAAGGTCACCGATAAAAGTGCATGCATATTCCCATGTTTGTATATATATTTAGACGATATTATACTGCTTTAGAGATATAATTAAAGTACATTATGTATAATTATATTATTTACATATATATAGAAGGTAAAGCTTAGGTTGTGATTCTATGCCTCCTGATACATGTGTGACGTCCTCTCCTTAACTGTGGGTGGAATCTGCAACTTTCTCTTAACCATAGAATATGGCAAAGGTGACAGGATGTCACTGCCATGGTAACATTGCTATATACATGATACATCTTGCTAGCAAACACTCAATCTCTCTTTTTTCCCTTTTCTGACATTAAATATGTGAGATATCACGAAGTAAGAGACCATGTTCAGATGTTCATATGGCCAAAAATGGATAAGAACCTGAGTCCTTAGGATGACCTCTGTGACAAACTGAAACCTGAGTCTTGCAACTACAAGGAAATTAGCTATGTCAACAACTGCGTGGTCCTGAATGTAAATTTTTCCTTAATTAGAGCTTCAGTGCCATACTTCTCACAGCAAAAACCTGGATTAAGTCTCCATCTTTTTTGCCTGTTTTATCTACCCTTTTTCTTATTTCTAAGAATGTTAACTATTTTAATTATTTAAAAATTATTATGGGAAAAATCAATATCTGAATTGCTTCTGGCATTTAAGAGTGTATTGTATCTTTATTGTTATTATTATTATTATTTTGTGGTACTAAGGATTGCACTAGAGCTGTTGCATGGAGCTATATCTCCTGCTCATTTTTTTGTTTGACTTTTAAACAGAGTCTCGCTGAGTCACTAATCCATTCAGGCTGGGTTCAGACTTGTTATCCTCCTGCTGCAACCTCCTAGAGTGCTGGGATTACAGATATGTGCCACCACATTCAGCTTGTATCCGAGGTCTTGGAATGTGAACTAAACTTTTTAAAGATGTTGAACATTGTTCTTGAAACAAAACATTGCAGAAACCTCTGAATGGTATTACCCTTCCCAGAGAGATTTCAGTGTTTTTTTTCCTAATAGCAGAGAATATTAAAAGCTCTGTTACAGTCTCTGTCAGGGGATGACCTTTGCTTGGTCCCCTGTGTGGCTTCTGATTCCATAATTTTTGTTATGGAATAAATGTAATCAAGTATCTAATTAAGCACATTTGGCTTGGCTTCTGCCCTTCTCCTGAAGCTTCAAGAAGAATTTCCCAATGTGGTACACAGCTATGTATAGGCTCTAGTTTCAACTCAACTTACTTAACGCAATATTAAGTGCTGTGATGATGAGGTTTAAAAACTACTTTAATCATATTACATTATTCCTGATATTTTTGTTTGCTGATTTGCAATAAATGTTTATTTTATAAAATTTATTTAGGGTGTCCAACACATCGTATACTTTTTTCTTTAACTTAGCACAAAATTTTTTCATTAAAATATTCATCACTTTATGAAAAGCATCCTATTTGGTGATGGTGTATCAGGAATGTGTTGAAGCTTTGGGGTGTATTTTACTCTTAATTTGCTCACAGTGTGTGTATGTGTGTGTGTGTGTGTGTGTGTGTGTGTACGCGTGATACTGGAGTTTGAACCCAGACCTTCACATTCTACATCACCAGACTGTTCTTTTCCTTTTTTAAAAATTTTGAATTGGAGTCTCACTAAGTGCCAAAGTGCCCACAGTACCCTTGAACTTCTGATCTTTCTTCCTCAGTCTTCCAAAATTCTTGAGTAATAGCCATGCACCACCATTTCAAGATCACCATCTTGCTGCTTATTTTTTATAGCATCGTTAGTACATTCTTGCAGGATTTATACGTATTTTTGTTGTATTTTTAAGAATTCATTTTCTCCTAGTTCCTTTTTATGATTCAGATGTACAATATACCTTTTATTGTACTATTAAGTAGATATTTGAAATAAAATTTTTCCAGCATGTCAACTAAAGTATTAATATAAAATAATCTATCTTACTTTTTATTAACTTCATATATTTTCTGGAAAAACCCTCTGACTTCAGATGCAAATTATTATAATCAATTTGTTTTGAAAAATTTTGTACCCTTACAATAAATAAATTATACAAGTTTACCTTTGAATTAATTAATATGCTACCAAGAGCATTTTAAAATGTTAAATCTTAAATTTTACTAATTTGAATATTCACCACTCCTTCTTTGTACTTTACATTCCTAACTCCTTAGTTCTTTATATGTTTTATTTCTTAAAATGTTAGAATACTCATTTGAATAATTCACTTATCATAAATAAAATGCTTTCGGTCCCGTAAATCAATTTCTTTCACTAATACGAATTAACCTGACTGGATATATAATTCTCACATATCTTGCAAGATGCCATATAGCCATTATCAAAAATTTTAAATTTAGGGACACAATGATTTTTCCTCCTTAGCCACTATATAAGAGAAGCAAGAAAACATTGTATTGTGTCAGCAGGCTCCGGCAGAATGTACACCCTGTGGTGCAGGCATTGATGGCACTTGTTTCACCTTCCTGCTAATGCCCCTTGGTTCAGCATTAGCTTTATCACCTGTTTTTCAGGATTTCTGATTTTTAGCAGTGATAGTTTTGGGTGTATTTCTCTTTGGAGACACATTTCATCTTTCCAGTTACCTTGCAAGTTTTCCATAGGAAGTGGTTGGATATGAGGTCTAATATAGTTGCACTTGAACTGTATGAGAATCTCTCAAAGTTTGTGGCAGATTTGGTCATCCTTCTATTCCCTACACTAGATTTATCTTGAAGTGCCAGGAATCAAACATTTAGGCTCAAATAGAAAATTTGAAATCTAACCATATAACTTGAAAAATAACCAGACATCTTAAAAGTTCTCTATGTTGAGTATTTTTTTGATTTTTAATTTTTTTTATATTTTTAAGTGTTTTTTGATTTTTAAAATTTTTCTTAGTACATGTCAACAATGCATAATGGTAACATTCATTGTGAGGAGTTGGTATGATATATATATACATATATATATGTCACATCTTAATTAATTTTACTTTTTAAAAGATAATAGTTGTGTATTCATTTTCTAATTAGTACATGTTTGTAGGGCATATTGTTTACATTTCTTGTGTGGAATTGATACATATATGTTAACACATCTTAATTTCTTTCTTTCATCCCCTTTCCCTCAAATCTACTCTCCTGCTCCATCTCTTGCTCGCCTTCCCATTGGAGACAGATCAATCTACTTTCTATTATTTGTATTTTATTTTGCTTTTTACTTATAATTTGGGTTTCTTATGTATTAGAAATCATGCAGTACTTCAGCTGTGTGTCAGATTTATTTCACTTACAATTATGGTCTCAAGATACATACACTTATCTACAAATGACTCGTTTACATTCCATTATGGCAGAGTAGTACTTTTTTGTGTATAAATTCTACATTTCCTTCATTTATTCATTTGTTGATGGACATATAAGTTGTTTTCAAGATTTAGCTATTTTTGAATTGTGCTACTATAGACCTGGACATGCACATATCACTATAAGAGAAAATTTTATGACTGTTTTAATTGATTTTAAAAGTGATGTCAGCAATACATAAAGAAGTATTATCACATTGTTTACATTACATTTATGGGAAGGCAGACAGTGGATTTATGGCTTTCAGAAACGCAAAAGAAGAGAATATTGGTTTTTCTAAGGATTGTTCTAAGGATTATGAAGAATTGTTGGTTCATTAATTAACTTCACAAACACATGATATAAGATATGTAAAGTGCACAGTATAAAATGCTAAATACATGGCAATAATGTGACCCTCATTACCAACTTTTTCACTGTCATTCAACATGTACAGTATCGCTCATTGTAACTTAACTGATTTCTCCACATATTCTTAATTGGTAATTCAGATATTACTATCTGAAAGTTATAATTATATACAGAATATTTTGCACAATATTCCTTATTATTTTAAGTTTCATTGCTTTCAGGACTAAGGTGATTTAGTTTAATGCTGAGAGTTAACACTACAGTGACATTCTGTCTGACTTTTCCTTTGAACATTACTTGCTTCACTAAATGCAGTGAAACCCACTGAATTTACTGAAGCAGTAGGTGATACCAATATTTTACCTTTTCATTTCCAAGTGAAGTAAGATGATTCATTTTCTAAAAACTCTGTCTCTATTGATGTTCACACGTGTCATAACTAAAACAATTTATTATTTTATGAAAAACCTTCCATGTTTATAAGAAACTGAGATACTCAGAAAGGAATATTTGACTACATTTAACATGGAATTAAGAATTAAGACTGTGTAATTTTACCTATAATAGAGTAATCTGATTCTCTAAATTAATAAATAACTTAATATCATGAAGCTCTGCATAGCACATCAAATAGACGGAAATATTAATGATAACATATGGTAAGTTTACATGCCACAAACGTGGCATTTGGGAAAGGTAGAGATGAGCGTATGAATGAATGTTAAATGAATTCAATTAATTCCCTGGGTAAATGCCTGTTAGCCAGAAAGTGACACTGATAAAGTCTTATGTGGAAAGAAGTTCATGTGATGAAATTTTAATTAAAGCATATTTTATGGCAAAAGAATAACATTAAAAATTAAGATCTGTAAATAAAAGTCAACACATTCCTAATATTTGAAAAACAATCTTAAAAACTTGCAAATTTATGAAAGCTACTTGAAATGCATATCCACATTTGGATCATGAAAATGCTGAAACTTTTTATGGTTAATACTTTCACTTTTAAATTTCATGGGCATTAGAGAGTATTCTGATTCATCTGTGAAAGAATTAATGACAGATTGTTCAACAAACAATTCAACTGAAGAATTAAGTGGAAATACCTAATCTTGCTCTATTTATGTAAATACCTTAATGAGATATGCCAGGTTATAAAATAGTCCCTCTACAAAATTTTTCTCTCTACTTCTTTCAGTCTTTTCAAAAGGCTATGAAACTAACAGCAATTTTGTATTTGACCACCACTGTTCAGATGCCACTCCTTATGGTAATCTGGAATTTTATACTCTCAACATTTTGGGAGAAAGAACACAATCCAAGAATAAATGAAAAAACTTAATTTCCCCCCAGACTTTCATATGTTGTTCTACTGTTCACATGTTTTATTCTTTATTTAATTGCTGAAATGACCACAAAAATATATAGGATATTACTACCATAGAAAAAACAGAATAATGAAATCATAACACTCCAAATCTCCCTACTTTCTTTAGTCAAATATACTTCTATGGAATTTTAACTACATTCTAGCCTTTTTTGTTAGAATTTGAAATTTAGAAACAAATAGTTGATTTTTTCAGTGAGCTTGAGAGTCTCATTCTGATTGCAAGCAGTATGAAGGAAGGAGAAAATAAAGTGAACTGAGATAGATAGATGAGGGAGGGAGCAATCAGCAATCACATGAGCCTTCTAGTTCATTGCAAGGAATCTGATTTTTACTGTGCCTCAAACAAAAAGCCATTGGTAAATTTTATGTAGGTAGTGAGATGATCTAACATATTATACAATTTTTGTTGAGAATTATTTTATCTTTATTAAGAAATTATTAATTACACTGTTAAATCATCAATTACAATAAGACACTCCAAATTGTCAATGTCAATTATTTATTTTAAATTTATAGATTTGTAAAGTGGCGGGGTGCTGAGTGTCAGCTACTCAGTTTCTCCAGAACAAAGTGCCCAGAGTCTGGAAGAAACAGCTCAGAGAGAATCCAAAGAGAGTGTGAGGCACACAGGAGCCACATGTGAACTGACAGTGCTGAAAAAGAAAATAGGATTCATTGCTACTGAAGAAAATCCTCACTGCCACAGACCCAAGATCATGCGGTATGGCAGGAGCAGTTGTACAGCTGACCTGGGGGGCTGGGAGAGTGCAAAAGCAACTTTGCTCCTCACTGGGAGACTGAGCCCTGACGTAGAACAAAAAACCTTGAATAGTCATAGACAGTAGTGAGAACACAAGAAACACTGTTCTGCGAGTGCCAGCTCCCAGTCAGTGGTTGGTGAATGAACTAAAGCAGTGCCTGGCACACAGTCACACACACATGCATACAGTCACATGGAGGAGCAGCAGTGGATGGGCGGATTGCCATTTTATTACAAAG
>RJWM01015163.1:0-48324 GCA_004363535.1 Dasyprocta punctata
AATTTTCAACTCATTTATCTATTAACAAGAAATGTTTACTAGAGAAAGAGAAAACAACCCCAGTAAAGGATGTATGTCCAAGGATACTTATTACAACATTGTTTATTCTTACAAAATTCTAGCAGTGCAATGAATGTCCCTTGGTAAGAAATAGTGAAATACATCATTATGAAGGAATATGCATAGAATAAGAAACCTGACCTGATCTAAGAGCTACATGGAAAGTTTTGTCAATAAATTATTATTGATATATATTAATTATTTTTAATATATAAGCATGTATTACATAAGAATTCTAAATCTCATTTTTTTCTTATCTAGTTTTGTGTGAGACTATGGATTGCTGAAAAGAACAATGCATTGTTAGAAAGTGCACCCACCAAATATCGTCAATTACCATTAAATCCACAACTAGCCAAAAGTAACAAAAAAAAATTAGCTCAATCTTCTCTAGAAAGTGAGACTTTCTTTGCCTTTCTAGCTTTTATTATAAAGGATATCTTCTGAATTAAAATTATAAAACATTTATGCTTTTGTTTCAAGGTACATTTTAGTAATTGAGTAACTGCTCGAAATATTATTATTGGTTAATTTTACTGAAGGTTACTTACATTTCCATAAAAAATAAATTATTATATGAGTTAGAATACTTATAACTTTAAACAAACAAAAATATGTAACAAAAGCATCTTAGGCAACTTATTTAAAATCTTAGAAAATGTATGAAAACCCAAATTAACATAATTAACCAGATAATAAAAATGCAACTGCATAGAAAGAAATTTATATTATAATCTTCTATTTAGATGTCAAAGATAAATGATAAAAGACAAGTTATCAAGTGGAAAACTTGAAATTGAAGAGAAAAGAATAAAAAGTCTCATGATAACATAAAGACAAGAAAATAGCAATCTAGTTTAGCAATAGGAGATTTCATTTTCTCCACATATCTGTGAAACTTTCAAGAGGAGTAGGAAAATAAAACATAAAATTATGGATGAAATAAAGAATTATTGACCTTGTGTGTCAGAAATCCTAATAGAATGGGTCCTATCCAATCTTAGAGAAAATGTGCAGTTAGTAGATTAGAAACAGCAAAGCCACTTGGTTCCAGTGACCCCATGATTAAATTCAATATAACTTAGAACAGTGACCTAAATGTGATATCAAACTAAAGCTCGAATTTTCAAAGGCATATTTTCAAGGTGGAAGAAAAGGAATAGAGAAATTGGCCTAGGAAATAACAAAATAAAGGTAGAAAAGTGAGAAGAGGGGGATTAAGGAAGAAAAAGAAAAACAACACTGGCACAGTAACTTTAAAGCACTCACTTGCAGCATACTTTATTTTAAGGTGATGAACCACTACTGTGTTTTATTTTTCAATGACTTATTCTCTTAGCGGTCATCACATATTAATGCTACCAATAATTAAATTCCATATTAAACTAAGCTGTATATTCTTTCCCTGAAGAATGAATGCAGGTTAGCAATAACTCTTATTGGATCATAAAGCTCTTCCTTAAGAAATGGAACAAAGAAATTATTCCCTAAAGCCTGTCCAAAGGAAAAACCTCACACATTTTATTAAGTTGTTAAATAAAACAGTAGGCAGAATTTGGAACTTCAGTTAATGAAATAAAGAAATTCAGAAATGTAAAAATATTAACTTCTTATTGAAGGTAAAATTTCATTATGATGTGTAGGGATGCCTGACTTAACCAGTACCTGGCCAAGTGAATAGCAAATCACTGGGGTTACCATAAAGCTAGACATCTCCAGGAGAAGTGAGAAAGGCTGTGAATTGCATAGAAGGCCTTTGATTCAAGAGCTTCTTAACTTTTCCTCTAAATACAAATGCAAAATATACAAAGCTCATGAAATTCTTACTGCAATTCACCAAGGATCAAATGGAAGGATATAAAGTTAGAGGAAAGAACGTAGAACATTTGTACTAAAAATTAAAGTCAACTGATTATCTTTCAATTCCTAACAACTACATACCCCAGAATTAGTAAAACTTGCTCTCGTGATTCATTTCTAATCACTTTAAAACCTCTCCTGTATTAAATGCCAGTGTTTACCTTTAGAATGATAGTGATAGTCCAGCACAAATTAAATTTGTCATTTATACTGATCTTGTTATGTATCTTCTCATGCTAATGAAATTTTGATTATGCTCACATTTTTCTATGCTTTATTCTTTTTAGTAGTAGATAGAAACTATTTTGTGATTTTATAGATTTTTTTCCGAAGTTTTTCTAAAGTTTAACTTGAGTTTCTTACTAAACAAAGGAGTAATAGGCTATTAATTAAATGTATTAGTGGTAATTATTGTGCAAATGAAAGATGGTTTTATAGTTTTGGAACTCTTATCCTTGTTATATGTGTTCCCATTACACTAATATAAAATCTCATTTATTGAGAACATCACTAATCAAAATATGTCATTCTACATGTACTATCAAATGCTCACTATGTATCAAAAACTATGCTTGCAATCTCAAAGCTGTATCTAATTTTATCCATACCACAGTTTTACTGGATTGGAATGATTATAGGCCCTACACAGAGAAGAATAAACTAAAAGTGATTAAATTGCTCAGGTCCACACAACATGTCAGAGCGTAGCGTTCTTATTCTTTCAAAGTATTTGTTTAAGAAATTGTTAACATTTGAAATGTGCTTATTGCACTATTATCTGTATTTCACCATCCTGACTTTTATGGATCACTTATCTGTTTATTGACTTGATATTATTATTTAGGTTTATTCAATTTTGCTCTAAGAAAATTTAAAAAGAAACATTTTAGATCACCATTATGAAGGTAAATGTTCCTTGATACAAAATGAAAGCAAAAATAAACACAAAATCTCCTTATATTTAAATTTTAAATTTTTCACAGATATGAAAGTATTTACAATGTTTTCATCAGCTTTATGTCAATTTAAAGTTGCTTGCACATTTTTATTTTTAAATCAGAGGATTAAGCTGCAAAATTTGAAAAAAAAAAGTTACCAGGAGGCAATAACTATGCATAGAAAAGTTATTGTCCACTATAAAAGATTCTGCAAAGTTCAGGTACAGGACGTGGATCAGAGGTCTTCTGTCATTGTCTCTGAGATGGGCATTCCAGTAGTATCTCAAGTTATGAAACATGACTGCAGATAGAAACACTTCCATGCCTTAATTGAATAACAGTGGTATACATATTTCAGAATGAATCTTCATGAATCAGTCTCTAAAACCTGATCAAGCTAGCACTTTCAGATATTAGTTATATTTTTCAAGATGGAAGGAAAAGGCTTCTTTCTCTTCTCTAGTGATATCAACTTGTAGAGGTATTTTAGAATCCAATTCTGAAGGTCCCTAGAGGGTTTCTACTTAAATGTCCATAGATTCCTCAGATACAAATAACCTGGTCATTTAGATAATGAAAGAGACTGATTAAACACAACCGACATTTGTAACCTTTTGCTCCGTATTTCTCCCATATTCATTTTCTTTTGGTGAGGCAATAATGAAAAATTATTTTCAGTGCATACACTTAAATTTTTTAAGCGAGAAAACATATTTACAAAATACACAGGTATTAAAGTCAATTTCTTTTACGGGTATAGTCATACATAATTAAAGTATTTCCCAGGGAGAATTGAAGTTCACTTCTCAACTAGAAAATATAAAGAATTTGGAATAACATGTCTGACACTTTTACTTGAAAAGGACACTTGTGTAGTCACTCATCAGGTACAACTTTACAAGCTAAAAATAAATATTACTGTGATGCTACAGAATAAAGTTTCCAACAAAAGTAAAAGTCGACATACTACACAATCCAGCCATCCCACGAGATATGAGTATTCCCAAGTTCACTGCAGTATTCATTTTAGCAAGAAGTGAAAACAACTAAAATATTCAACAGATGAATAGAGTAGAAAACTGAATGCTAACCACCTTAAAAATAATAATATTCTGCAATATACAACAATATATGTGAACTTTGGGGATATTATATTAAATAAATCAGTGACAGAAAAAATATACATTTTAGTATTCCATATATACAAGGTATCTAGCACAGAAAATTGATAAATTGATCAAATCAGTCAGTGGAATGGGTAAAAGGGAGGCTGTCTTGGTTACTTTTACCTCATTGCTGAGACAAAACACCTGACACCCAAAATTAGGGAAGGAAAGGTTTATTTAGCTTATAGTTTTTGGAGGTTTCAGTCCACAATCAGCTGGCTCCAATGCAGGGTGGCATGGCACTAGGGCAGCACTCCAAGGTAGCAGTCGAGCAAAAGCAGCCAGAGTCAAAGGGGGCAAGAACAAGCCTCTTCTCCTCCCTTATATTGCACACAGGTCACCCCCTCCCTCCAGGGTGGGTGTAGCTTCACAAATCTCCTTGCCTTCCTTTGCACAGGATCAGGATGTTTACAAAGTAAGACTCCTGGCTCCCTCCTGAGTCTCTCAGTTAAACTTTTGATCTTCTCAAATTGACACAATGAACAGGTAACTGCTGTGCTCTACACCCCAGGATGTAGAGCTGCTGAGTTACTTGATTAAGCTTCTGGGCTTCTCAAGTTGACACAATGTATAAACCATGACAGAGGCTAAGAAGAGTACCTTGGTTCAGTTAAGAAAGGTGACTAGACTCTGCAGGTGCCTTACACAATATACCACTGTACCAAATGGTCAACAATAATGACTTGTGCCCTTAAATATTTGTAAAGAGGGTATGGTTCATGTAATTATCCTTTGGACAGTAAATTTTAAAAGACAATACTGTAAAAATGAAATGATTTAATAATACTATGTCTTACACTGAATCTAGAGGCTAAAATGATGCATCTACCTAATTCAGGAGAACAGTACATCTGGAACAGAAAAGCTTTCACATACTGTTATTTTTTTTTAACCTTGAATTCTCTATGGAGCCCAAGCTGGCCTCAAACTCACAGCAGTCTTTCTGCCTCAGCCTCCTGAGGGCTAGGATCACAGGAGTTGGCCACCACACAGGCCTCATGTACTTCTTACAGCAAATAAGATATCTTTATTTACCATTTATTTACCTAGGTTTTCACTGGGATTTCACAAAGTGTGTCTTTATCTATCAACTAATATATGGTGGTAGATGATAGAGAAGAAAGATAATAAAAGATGTATTAGGGAGTCTGGGGGTGGGTAGGATTCCAGTAAAAACCCTCAGTTTTTCTCTGGGTTCCTCGCCCTTACTCCAGCAGAGGAGGGAGTGGAGCATGACCTCCAGCAGAAAATGAGGAAGTTGGGACTGAAAAGATGCAAAGTACGAGTTTATTTTATGGTGTGGCAATGCAGAAAAAAGCTACCCTAACAGCAAAGTCTGTAAAGTAGGGGGTCTCCGGTGAGTTGCCCCTTGGGTCTGGAGTGTACTTCATACTTTCTGGGGTAAACTGGTACTGGAACATAACAGTTTCACTGACTGGTGTAATCTAAGCCAATCAGGGTCTTGTCCTTTGTTTCTGATGAGAAAATGGTCAGAGGGCTTGGGGCTCCTCAGGTGCACAGTGAGTGCATGTAGCAATTTCACAAGGAGTAGCTTCCTTGAGCCCACAGTGCACAATGAGCAGGTGGTATTTTACAGCCACCAGTCACCCAGGTCTTTCCCTGTATTTCTCTGCCTATGCCCCTCTAATCTGTCCCTACAAAATCTTAAAAAGATTGGGGGAGGAGAGGAGGATGAAAAAGGGAAGGGAAAATAAAAATGATTAAGATGCAACCCGGTTATGTTTCAGTTCCCAAACATGAATGCAATCATTATGTACCACACATACATACTCATAACAAAGAAGCTTAAAAAGATCAGATTTATCAGGATAGAAATCATCACTTCAGACAATTTCCTTAAAAGACTTCCTTTTAAATTTTCCCCTTTAATTTTTTTTAATCACTCGAAACAGTGTTTTCAATTTGTCTTTAAGCTATATATACTTTAGGCTTCTTTATTCAGAAAAAAAAAGAAAGAAATAGTTCCTGAACTGAAAGACGGTGACCTTATGTAGTAAGCAACTTTCATAAAATAAATTAACTTCATAAAATAAATACTTTATGTAACATAAGATTCCATGTGTGACAAGGGCCAACTATTAAGGTCAAAGATTCCGTAAGAGGCTGCATGACAGACTTAGGGCAAGAGAATACCTTTCATCGAATGATGAATGAGATGAGTCAAGAAGAATACAAGAAAATACTAAGGAGAGGAGAAATCATCATAGTCACTTATGATACTAATTGGAACATCATATATACATATATTTATTCAAGTCTTGTATTCTAAGGTAAATCCTATTTCAAGTGATTAGACAACTGTTCTAGTGGAAAATTTTCTAAGAGCTACATTGGCAGAGTAGATTAAATTTTAGTAAACTTTGACAATAAGCATCGATTACTGCTGGGCATGAGCATAAGATCAATAGCATGGAAAATTCATAAATGCTAAGTATAGATTCATTGGTAGTTTTCCAGATAAAATCTGAGTGCATGAACAAGACAAAAGGGGAGGAATAAGCAACTACTCATTCATCATCATAATTTCCTCAAACTTTTAAAAAGTTGGCTCTTTCTCTCTTCACATTCCTTACCACTTTGAACTTCTGTACAATGGCAGATTGCTCAAATCACCCCCACATTGTTTAAGTCACTCCCTCACTGACCTGTCTCTTACATTAACCGGTAGATTTCTCAGGCAAAAGAAATTCATTCTTTCCATTATTTTCCTTATTATAAATAATAACACTAAATTGTGTTTACGATAAGTTGACACTAAATGTTAATCACAGATTTTATTGAAGTGAAAACATTTTGCTGATGAGGAAATATCACCATTTACTTCGAAAATGAAGATGTCGTATAGACTCTGAGTAGAGTATATACTATATTATTTAAACAGTAATACATGATTGTTATATGTACTTAACAACATCTCAATGCATTTTATATTTAATTCAACTCTGTAAACTACCTTGATGTGAAGAAAAATTTCCTTATAAAGTGAAATCTAAGCATTCCAACCTTTCCCCCTTATGTTAATGTTTTAGGTTTTATAAAACACAGAGAAATTAATCCTCCCAAAAAATCTGAAAGTCACAACCCATTCAGAGAATAACTATTGGTTTATGTTATCTTTCTGGATCAGAGAAGCTAAGTGTCACCGATTTAAAAAAACGAAACAGTGTAAATGGAATTTATGTAAAACAGTTTCATTCAGTTCTTGCTTTGGCAGCCCATAAACAAAATAGTTTCATACACTGAATTTAATGGACTTTCTATTAAAATAAAATAGATGAATATGGTTTATCAGTTCACCAGAAATTACATAATAACCTATGATATTTATAATCACAAATATAATTGTATTCACTACTGACAGAGAAAAGGTATTACTAATACTTTTATGACAGTATAACAAAGTTAATAATTTTAAACTAATACTTCGTCGATGAGAGAATGGTTGCTCTCTTTTTTTCTTATTTTATTTTCTCCTGAACTATGTTTACATTTTGCAATGGTTATTCTTACGTATTAAACTCACAATTCTTAAAGTTGCCCAAACAGGTGGTAAGATATTTCTGCACAAATCTGTGGAAAATCTTTTCTGGAAAAGATTAGCACTTTAATCAGTTGACTGGGTTCTCCAGGTTACACATAATAGATTCTAGACTTCTCAGTATTATACTAATGTGAGCTAATTTCCATAATAAATCTCTTCTGTAATATTCATATGTATATCTATGGATAAACTATTGTTTTTGTTCTTTTCTGAATCCTAATACACGTTCCATAAAATAGTAGTTATCCGGAGCAAAAGTGAGTAACTATTTGTTTTTATAAAAATGCTTTCTCTTCCCTGAGACTTTAAAAAATTAAAAAACAAAAGGTATTAGTGAAGACTTTAAAAAGAATGCTGTCGTAAGACAGAAATCAGTGACTGAAAATTGGCTCAAAATTAACCTTCCAAATATACCAAAACGTAATTTTTTGTTTTGTCTTTCCTTTACATGTGTGTGTGTTTTGTCATCCTGCATTAGCTATGAAACCACAGCTAATCAATCAATCTAATTTAATGCTATCCCATATCCAAGTTTTCTGCCTCTTTCTTTCCCTCCTTGTTCTATGTATCAACCTATATGTCTGTTTTTAACCATTCAAACATTTCTTTCTTTTTCTCTCTCTCTCTTTCTCTCTCCCCTCTTCTCTTTTTTTTTTTTTTTTTTTTTTTTGCGGCACCGGGGATTGAACTCACAGCCTTGCGCCTGCCAGGGCAGGCGCTTAAGCCACTGAGCCAAACTCCCGGACCTGGTTTTTTGAGGCAGGGTCACACTATGTAGCTCAGGTCAGCCTTGCGCCGCGTTGTAGCCCAAGCCGGCCTCGAACTCACAACGCTCCGCCTACCTCAGCCTCCCGATCCCCTCTTCTCTTGGATGTGTTTTTCTGCATGCATAATTGTTGGGAAATGTGTCACTATGCATTTTTGTCAATATGCAAATATCAGCATCTATTTACACCAACATAGATGGTCTAAGTAACTCATTTGACCTGCTTTTTTGAAGTGTTCAAGTCTATCAAAGGCAAATGGGGCTGCTGCTAACATAGTAGGGTGACTTAACAGTGAACTTTAACAAGTACTTTCTAAAATAACATAGCATAGCATAAATTAACAAACCAGTTACAAAGTCATTTATTACCATTTTTATTCTGTACCATGCAGAATTGAATGCTGTATATTTTTATGCATTAAATAGCACAGTAGTTTTGTTCATACCATCATCATCACAAACCACAGAGCACTGAATGTTGTTTTGATATTTTGGGGTCTATAATATCATTAGGAAATAGCAATTTTTCAGCCACAGCATAATCTTATGGGAACCTCTGTGGTAACCGTGATCAGTGTTGACAAAAAGGTCAAGTTTAGGTATTACATAACAAAATATATGTGTGTGAATGTATACACAAATGTATATAATTAGAAAGCTAGGATTGGGAGCTTGGCTCAGTGGCTTAAGTGCCTGTTTGGCAGGTGTGAAGTTGTGAGTTCAACCCCTGGTACTGACAAAAAAAAAGAATATAATTAGAAAGCTGCATACATTCACAGATATGTGTTGATGCACTTACATTCATAACTACATACATATACACGTTTTCAAAGTCATTGCTATTAGTCGACTTTTTAAATCTATTTTACATTGATCAAAGAATGTGCTAAAAGGGTAACCTTAAAATTTTTTCATTCTTTATAAGATGATTCAAAAAACTTGTCCAGTCCAGTGGTTATAGAACCAGGTAAAATGATCTTGCTCTTTCTAGGACTTCAATAAATTATAATTCCTTTAACTTTTTGTGGCTAAAGTGTTACATTACCATAAACCATAACAGGATCATTTTCCCACAATAGTTATGCCAAAATGTGATAGTGCTGAGAAAGAGGTTAATGCATGAATTTTGAAAGGTGAAATGAGAAATCTGGTTGTTTGTACAGGAGCTTACTCCATGGATGATTTCATGACAGTTTTTTGCTTGCTGTAAAACTCTCAAGGTTCTAGAGAAAAAAGAGTGAAATATGCACCTGCCTTTTGGCAGTCACTAAGTGCTATTTGTCTATGACTTAGAGTAGACTTGAAAGTTGACTGTATGTGTTGGAACAGAAGAAATGAACAAAATAAAAGCATGGGATATTCTTTAAAGAAGATGTGCAAATAAAATAAATGAATACAAAGATAAAAAGTGGATTATTCTACTATTTGCTATTACAGTAATTAGCTAATTAAAGTGTAGGTTTAAGGATGAGGACTAAAAGAATGTACAACAAATTAGAACAGAAAGTATGAATATTCTAGTAGGGTCATACCCTCCACAAACTTTCCTTGGGGCCTAGAACTTAAATTTATATTTCATTGAGTTCCAGTACTGTTATCAGAATAAGCAATACTGAAAGTATCATATTTCACAGTGTATAGTAGGCACACAGCATGTTAATTTAATTGGGTGAATAATGGAAATAAATCAGATTCTTTATGGATCTGAGAATTTACAAGACACATTCTGTTGGCTTCTGACACGTACATCCTTATTTTTTGTACTTTATTCAAAGGCAGAAAGGCCACTTACATTGTTCCATAGCTGTTTTCATCACTACTACACTCAAAGATTATATCATTACCTTTTAAGACCACTACTATGTTTTGATTTATCTTTTCTGTGCATGATGGCAAGTATTATAATATTTGGAGTATTTCCATTTTATTCAAATATTATCAGAATTGTAAAAGGATGATTTGTGACCACTTATAGTTAGAAAAGCATTTATAATTAAGGTATTTTTTACGTATTTTCTGTGACTTATCAAACACTATTCCACTGTGGAATATTAGTTGCTCCACTAATATTAATATGAAACAATCTTCATTTTAAAACTTCTGACCAACTCTTCTTCTCCTTCTTATTGAAGGAAGGGTAGGGGAATGGGAAAAAATGAAGAATCAGGATATAATGTGTACAGGAACAAATTCCCTATGATGAGTGTGATCCTTATGTATATCAAGAGTGTGAATAAAATTAATTTGAAAAACTGCTGGTCACATTGTTTTAAATATCAATTTGAGAGAATTAACAAGTACCTTTTACATGTATCTCTGCCTTATGTTGTTCTTATCAACACAATATTGAACTGATAATTTCCTTGTTAGGAATATATCCCTTATATCCCTCTATCAGTAATACCTGTACTGAAAACAATGCTAAAATACATAGACTTGGAAAATGCATTGAAAACATCAATTTGTGGATGAAATTACATGAAAAAGGAAGGAAACACTTTTGGATATTAGAACATGAATAAATCTGTAAAATGAAATATTTATAGTAAAATGTGGACTTTTAGAAGCTCATTTAATCTCATTCTGTGGCCAAAATTTCTAACTGTGAAATGGATTTATCTGTTTTTAACTGTGACATACATTTCCCCAAGAACAGTATTTTTCTATTTGCTGTTAATTGCCTTGAGGCGCTCTGGTGAGGTGCGCTGTGAAAAGGACATAGGCATTATCGTTTCAAGAGATGTTATCACAGTTTCTTATTTTAACATTAAAACTGCACAACTGATTAGTGTGCACGCATAAGTGTTGGTTCATAACACACTTCAGGGCTGATGAATGGCCTTATATTCAAGAAAGATAGATGGAAACCTTTGAAAGTTCTCAAGTAGACTACAAAGAAGGAAACAATTGTAACAATGTATATTAACATAGGAATACATTTTTGCTTTTAGATACACTTTTTTTTTTTTTTTTTTACTGAAACACAGCTTAAAATAGACTTGAAACATTTGAGAACATTTAGATGGGAGAAAGATTTAACGAAAACATTTCCATTTTTCCTATATTCAATGATAATATTTCCTTGTTGAGTTCAGAGAATTCAGTCAGCTATAAAATCCAAATGCTACTTTAGAATTAAAATATCCAAAAATAATTTAAATAAAGAACTTCATCTGAAAAGGAATGCTTATTAACAGTTTGTTTAGGATGACAAGTTGCTATTCACACACCTTTCTACAGAAAAGAAAGGTAAAATTAGCTATATTGTCAGTGGGGGAAAAAAAGTTGTCAAGTCTTAACTTATTCTATTAAAAAGAGAGAAGTCAGAAATAAGCAAGCAGCACCAGTAAAAAGAAATCTTATCACATTTATTGCCCTAAAAGGACAGATAAGAGTAAAGGTCTATTTTCTCTGTGCACAGATAAGTGCACTTCTGATGACTCAATGGTGAGGACTCTTAAGGTAGATAACAAAAATACCATATATGGCAGTTTCAGTAGGTTTCTGGGACTTGCTCAGCTAATATAAAAAGTTGCTAGAATTTCAGAGAAGTTTTTGATCTGGCAACAAACAATAACTATGGTAGTTGAATTACCAAAGCTAGTGTTGCAAAGTGGTTACCCATGCAGAGCTGCTAGTTTAAATCCCAGTTCTGCTACTCACTGTTTGTATAGCTTTCTAAAGGAAATATCTGTCCTGAGCTTTACTCACCAATATAATGAGATAAAAAATATGTTCTGATATCGTTGCAATGATTAGTCTACAGAGTGTTTAGCATTAGGCTCATTTACAAGTATTCAATTAGAATTAGTATAGGATAGTTTCTGTACGTTTAAGTTGTACAGTAGTGACTTGTTTCTCGAATATAATTCATTCCACGATTGTAGAAGAAATGGTCACATTTATATTCTTGCAGGAAACGAGGCCATGGTTGTGTTTCTCAGCCTGTGCAGAGTTGGAAAAACAAACAAACAAACAAACAAAAAACCAGAATTTTCTCAAATACTTCCGTTTGTGAACCAAGTTGTTCACAAACAAAAACCTTCATGAACTCAGGTACTACTGTATTTTAATTGTTGTATTACCAATCTCTTCATTGTGTGACTTCTATTAGATCCATACTTTATGTAAGATGAAAAGAGAGTTATCTGAAAGAATTAGTGTTAAGGAAATCTAAAAGTCATAAATATACACTCTAACATCTCTTCCTTCAAAACAAATCCATAAGGGAGAAAAATTTATTCAGTGATTTTTACCCCCTTGAGATTTAAAAATAAATTATCTATATAAATATTTTATTCCCTGATATAATACAAATATTTTAGAAAAATATAACATTTGATCATAGACCACTACGCTTTAATATAAACTAATACATCATCTCCTGTACACATACTAGGATTTACTTATTTGACATTCTTTTCTTTCTTTTCTCTTTCTGAATATGAAGGTCCAAAACCATTAGGTGCAGTAGAAAACATAGTAGGCTAATGTCTGATGGTGAGCAGAGACAAAGCTATCCACCCAGAGTGGAGTATCAGAGCCCCAACAGGACCAAGGAAACTTCTAAGGGCTGCATAGAATGAGAAACACAAAGACAAGAGAGGAGAAGAACCGTGTGGGTAGGAGACTGGTGGGCTTGTCATGTCAGGGGCCAGAAAGAGTGTAGATCACGAGAAATCAAGGGGTTTGTACAGTATGAAAGTCAGGCCGGAAGGAAAAGCAAAAAACTTTCTGAAAAAAAGATGAACCTCCGTGTGTAGGGAACGCCTGGGATGAGCAGTCACAGCTTGAGTGATGAGGGCAGCATCCTACTGGCAGTAATACCGAATTAAGATTGTTTATATAAACAGAGTTTGATCCAACAAGTGATTATATCAAAGATCATAGAGTCCCGGTTTTCTTCTCTTGGAGAAGAGAGTTTCAAATATTTACAAGCAGAAAAAAAGAATGAATGTCTCTGGAGTTCTACTGTAATACATTTTTCTTTACATATATATATAATATATATATAATATATATATATATATAAAGTGTGTGTGTGTGTATATATATGGAGAGAGATACTAAAATATAGGTTTAAATTAGGTTGTAAGTGTGTGTGCAAAACATATATTCCTTCCTTTTATCTAATGAGAAGTCCTCAGAAGCGCTTTTATAGTAATAAACTCATCTAATGCTCAGAATTGAGCTCCTAAATAATAGTCTGGGCTAGGACTAAAAGTTCTCTGGAGAAATGGATGATTTTAAGGTAGAGCAAGGGAATATAAATGTTTCTGAAAAATAATGTTATTTCAGAAAGTAAAAGCACATTTCAACAGGGAAAGATGAAGACCGAGAGTCCTTTTTGAAGGTACTTCATTGATAAAACACAGGCAGTGTTGAATATCATAATAAAAAGTAATCATAATGTATTCAAAACTTCTCAGTAAAGTAGGATCTATGTCCATTTCTAGATAATTGTAAAGCAGTATTGAAGAATTTTAATAATTTTAAAAAAATATTGATAAAGGAGAGAATATTTATTTTGCTTCAGATACTATGCCGTGAAATGTTTATTGGTTGCCATGGGGAAAGATTAGCTTTACTCCGTGTAGTAGTCTGGCTAAAGTCATCCTAATCAAGTGATTCTAATCAATATCATCTTTAATAGGACAAAATAAAACTGTGTATTATGTGAAAAGATGCATTGAGAATAATACATAATTTGCTTTTGTGTTCCTCTAAAGATGTGTATCCTGCATCTTAGGAAACATCAACGGAACACCTATTGAGTGAAATCCTAGAAAATAACTCTCCAGTAATGTTAAAAATGTCACTGCAATGAAATTTAGAAAAACTTAAATAAATATCTTCTGATCATAAAAGCCTAAAGAAGAAAGATGACTTGAGAAATGATTTTATTTTTTTAATGTTGATATTATTATGAGAGTTGAGAGCATTTGATTACCGTAATTAAATTACAATGCATGTGTACTAATTTCTTGAAATTGATGGTTTTCTGATAGCTATAAATAAATAATATGACTTCATTCATGTCTCTTATTAGATCTTGTGTTAAATACTTGATTTCTATTATCAGTGGAAGTAATTTTTTTTAAATTGAAAAATCTCCTGAAGTAAAATCTTTCAGTTCTGGGTTTTTTTTTTTCATTGCAAGCATAATTTTCTTTCTGGGAAAATCGTAATGAGTTTTCTTATCATCAAATGTCTCTCAGATAAAAAGCACTTTAGGAATGAAATTTTAATGAATTGGAACCATTTTCTTAGTATATAAAAGCTGTTAAAAAGAAGAGACCAGTAACCAGTTAGTAATATTTTTCACAAGTTTTATAAATAAAATGTTTGAAAACATATATAAACATACACAAAATGTATTTGAAGTGATCTATACTAATATATATATATATATATGCATGCATATGTACACATACATATATTTGATTATACGTTTATACACTTGTGTATACCCCTAAGCAAAAATGATGACACAGGGGAATAAATGGTATTTCTATCCTAAATAATTCAGCATTTAATTAACTTACATAAAGAGTTCCATACAGAAGACAAAAATCTGGAAGCATATCACATTCCAATATATTGCATTTGAGAAATACCTAATAGAGAAAAGATGATTGAAAGAAGAATTAATCCAAATTTCTACAAGGAAGCTAACAATGAAAGGAAGGACTATGAAATACATTGCTACCACGGGATCTTGGCCACTAAAAACCATGTTTAGATGAAGAGGAAGAAAAAACTGAGATTGAAGTTTTTCTTCCCTTTGTAAAAATCTTAAGTACTGTGCAATAGGAGACAGTATTAGATTATAGTATAAAACCAGGCTTTAGTGAGCTCTTACACTAATCTATTCCCTCTTTATGAGCTTGAGTTTGCTTCATGGGAAATACTAGATGCTAATGGAACTCTACTAAGTGAAAGAATGCTCACTTCCTCTTTGACTCCAGGACTTTTATATTTCATATTTGTTCAAAGTCCCATTACTTGTTCTTCTATTCCAAATGCATAATGGCAAATTTTGTAACTTGAAAAAGAATTATCAGGCATCTTTGAGCAATATGGAGTAGATATTTCGTAGTTAGAGGACAAAGATCAAGCATATCTTGTTAAGAATAAATGAAAGCTACAATCTGATCTTTTATTTCATATCTTTCATTGTTTCTCCTTAGATTCTAGTGAGTTAGCCTATAGTGCATAATTCTCTTCTCAAAACACACTCAATATAAACAACATACTGGTAATACCATAAAAATTATTTAATGCTTGATCTAATTAGAGACCCCAAACATGAAACATTAACATTATTTATAACTAGATTTAAGGATATTAGCACAAAATATAGGATTAATATAAAGAAAATTATTGGAAATCTATTAATTCAAAATTGTTATCTAAAAATATTAAATACTTTCCAAACAGTTAGAATTTTATTTTTTGAACTTATTTATTAAAACATTTATTTGTTCATGAATACTAAAATCATAATTTTAAAATATTGGAAAAAGAATTATTTTAATTTGATTTTTCAAGTCACTACTGCAAAATAGCAAAAAGAGCCTATGTCCATAAAGAATTTTTTTCTGGACAATAATAGACACAGTGTTTAAAAGATTGCATAGAAGTGGCATAAATATGTCTATCATCTGTACAATTTACATGCTAATTTTATGCACTAAAGATATACTTTACATAGCTTTAACACTATGTTCTACTATAATTTACACATAGCAATATTTAAACACCAAATTATGAAGATTTCTAGCTTGTTTGTGATCATTATTATAAACTGTTTTTCAACTTTACTTATCCATGAATCAACAAATGCTTTCAGATTGAAGGGCAAATTTAGGACTCAGTATATTTAACCATATGATTCTTACCCCAACATTGCTCTTATTATTTTCCCTGTTTAAAAAAGATAGAAGTGGAAATGTTTCCTGCATTTTGCTTTGGTTCCTCTCATGAGACTAATCTATGTGAGTCTAATCCCTTCTTATTACACAAAATTAGAAACTGAGAATGGTTAAATGGTATTTCCAACCCACCTCAATATTTTGGAAATGATCAAACTGGTTTAGTGTCCAAGGTTCTTAAATAAAGCTTCTCATATACTTATGAAACTTCTCACCAGAACAGTAAGGCACAACACACAGTCCCTGCACCTGTCAGGCATGACTGGTTGGGCAGCTGCCAGAATCAGTCTTCACACCCCGCTGGTTCCCATCCCTGAGGATGAGGGAGAAATGAGATTCAGCTGCAACTGAATGCAGAGTAGCCTGACTGTTGATAACCATCCAGAGGTTGCTGAGTGTGTTTGTGTGACAAACAGCTAAAAGCATTGTGACTGTGTTACCCATTTCCTTAATCTCAAAATGAATTCCAGCTCTTACCCTGGTTACTTTGAACTTTCACTTCCTACCTTTGGTTATTTTATTCTTCTTTTTCTGTCACTCAAACTTTTAGTCTTCTAAGATGGAATTATCCTAAGTCAAGATGAAGAATATTACTATAGTAGAATAGGCAATGGGTGAGATAATTTTTGGATGTTTTGAGGAATTAGTCAACAAGAGAAAACTTTTGATAAGTATTTGTAATACATACATTGTATTAGATGAAATAAAAATTGAAATATTCAACGTTTACATGGCAATTAAATAATATTACACTGAATTAGATAACTAAAAAGTAAGAATAATAGTAAAGATGATTAAATAAATAAGCACAAACTGCTTCCACCCAGGAAAACAAAGAGAGAAAGCAGCAAAAGAGCCTGATAAAATAGGAAACTTAAAGAATATGTTGTTCTATGAACAAAAGGAAATAGAAACCATTAAGGAGGAGTGAAAAGTGACTAACTGGGCAAATGCCTTTAATGAGGATAATTAGTACTTATATTCATCATTAGAATTAAACCTGGAGGTCCCAGGATTTTGAGGAAAATATTTATATTGAAAAATGACTAAAAAAACTGAAATGCAATAAATTACATGATAAAATTAAAAGACATGGTTCAGAAATGGTGAATACAGGCAAATTGAAATGTTATGGTCCAATTAGAATGAAGACTGGATATCATGTAATCATAAAACAGATTCACCAGACTTGATTTTGAACAATTGTAAGTAGTTTAAGACACATTGTCTCAGTAAACATATTCTTGAGAGCCACTGGATCTGTAATCTTCCTGTGCTTCTGGATATCCTCCAACCAAGAACATATTGCCTTCTTAAACTCGCTGGTGAGTGATAATCAATCGAGAATATTCATAACTGAGTGGGACTTCCCCTAATGATATGGCCTTGATTGGCTTCCAGAAAATCTACCCAATCAGATGATTAACAACACCATATCAGCTCAACATTCTCCTCTCCTTGGAGGCTGTAGCTTATCTGCTAATATAGCCATTACTATTATAAGCAACAGATTTAGTCTTGTGATTTTTTTCAGCTACTGAATGGTGGTCTCAACATCTTTTGATACCTATTCTTCTTGTTACTAATACATTCTGAAATCTATTCATGGTCAACATACCCAAAAAGGATACCTACACTTGATTCATCCATGTTTGTATGTTTTCTTCCCGCTAATATTCTGTAGGTCCTGAGGTTCGTATCCATCTACTACCTTTTCAAATACATTGCTTTTGTTCTTTATAAATGTTCTTTAAACTGAGTTAGAGAGATCTCTGGAGTAAAAAACGACCTTCTAAGGAGTTTATCCCAGCATGAAGAGCTTTAAGAGAATCAATTTTCAAATCTTCAACTTCTATTTGTATTTACTCTTCCCTCAATTGCTGTACTTGAGAAAGCTCTCAGGAGTAACCCTATCTCCACCTTCCTAAACAAAGCTTATCTCTCACTATTCCTGATATTTAATTTGGTACATTTCTCAAGTGATAAAACTTCCAAACAGAAGAATGATTTTAAACATTGATATTCGGGAAACCTAGTCTGCAAAACCAACGTGTGGCTTGAATATTTCTATGTGTTATGCAAGTAACAGTTCAAAGGAAAGCACATCATTAGATATGAAACATTTAAACTGCATATTTTCTGAGAAGAGTATATAATAGAATCAGGAGAAAGGATTTAGACAATTATTATTTAGCAACCAATTAGATTTTCCAAAATCCAATATTATAACAGAGTTAATGTACCTTTTTTAGCAGAAAGTGAAAACAACAGTAAGAACTATGGATAACATATTTCACACATTTTTTTCTCTTCATTTATTTAACCTATTTATGTATTTATTAAAATAGTCCTAACAAAATACTCATTTTCTATGGCAACCAATATAGGTAACAATAAAATATTTTCAGTAAGACTAACACTAGAAGCTCCAACTATTTGTTACAGATGCCTGAATTTTTGAAAATGACCAATCTAGCAATGAGTGGTGTTTGTTCATGAATACATAAAATAATTGAAAGAAAACAGTTGCATTTATTGATACATTTCTTATAATTTTATTCAATCTCTAATATAGTTAAATTTTATAACAATTTATCAATAATGTTTATAATGAAAATGTAATTAATGATTTAATAGTTAACTGCTTGTATTCCAAGGAAAAAATTTAAATATACTAAATTTCAGTTTACATTATTTTCATAGTGTAGCAAAATGATATAATGTACCAGAAACTGATGAAAAAAACATTTATTATAGTGCTGTATATAAAATACCATAGGTAGAGGAATGTAATTAAAAGTTCAAAAATAAAAATAATATGAAATTTTAACTTAAAATTAATTCACATTTTCATAAAACCAATTATGATAGAAATATATAATCAAAATATAATAATTTACGTGTTTTAATGGACTGTATCTTAGGAGCAGCTTTAAATTCATAGTAAAATTAAGCAAATAGGTGTTTCCATACATTTACACGCTTTTTTATTCCTCAATGGGGGTAAACTGAAGGGTGGGGAAGGAAAAGGAAAGTAAACATGATTAAAATTAGGTTTGTATATGTAACAACTCCCCAAGGAGAACTTTATTATTAATTATCATAAACATGTACTAATAAAGTAAAATAAAAATTAAATAGAGCAAAAAGTAATATAACCAATATGCGTATATATTTCAAAATGGAGACAATATAGAGAAATACAAAAATAAAATGATTAGATTTTCTAGAACTCAAATAAACTATCATTTAAAATTCATCCCTGAGGGACATTTTACCTGTTTCTATAAACATAAAAATCTATTTGCTATAACTGAGGCATAATCTCAAAGGATAACTTTAAAATTATTATCTTCAATGTCAATACTTTTTCAGTTTCTAGTTTTGATTCATATTCATGTTTTCTTAATTTTCTTAAAAGCATTAGTAGTTTTTCTGTTTCTAAACCATAGCCAATTTAGTATCAGATTTTGTATTTGTGCATTCCTTTAACTGTGGAGCATGTACAACTACACCAGTAAGATTGTCAGAAAAAAAAAATAGAATGTACACTTTGAATTTCTAGTGAATAATAACTACATACAGAAAATTGTTTTTTATTTGACAAAATAATATTATAATTTTAGCCCTCACAATCTTTATTTATCATTATTTAAGTAGACAAATACCACTATTAATTTGTTAAGTGTCTCCATTTCCATATTATTGACTATGATTCCTCTCTTGCTTAGATGGATTTTATTATCAATACTGTCTTTCTTTTTAATTAAAATAGACATAAGACCTACAGGTTTTCTAAAATTCAACCATTACTTAAAATATATATCGTTTTTTAAAATCTTGAACGAGCATTAACATATATGTCATATTGTTGTCCCTTAAAACTGGTTTCAAGACGTTCCACAGATTCCTGGCTTTGTGTTTGGGATATTTTCTCATCTGTGTTTGAACAACTATGACTGGGATTCTTACCTTTTCACCAATATTAATTGAATATACTAAGTTTTCCCTTCTTGCTTTCAAATGAAATCCCTAAGTGACTAGTTAAGTAATTATTACTACTGTGCTTTAATTTGTTGCTTTTTTCACAAGGACCCATTCACTACATAATCAGCGTGGCTTCTTCTCTCCGTTGTCTTCACCTTTTTGTAAGTCAATATGATTCATGGGGGGGAAAAAAAACATCAGATCAAAAACCATTTCAGTCTTAGTCTTCAATATTGTAATGGAATCAGTACGTTTTTTCTTTTTCATACTCCCCACAGTGATAGAAATAATTGATGCGCTCAGGGTTAATTTTTAATTCAATAGAAATAAGAGTATGTTCTAAGTGTATCTTTCAATTCTAGTGTATATTGTTTTGTATTTCTGTGTGCAGACAGTAATTTTTCTCTTTCGTCCACCTTTCTCTATAAAATCAAAATTTGAAATATTTTTTGTCAGTTTTCATTTAAGTTTTGTTCCTAAAGTTCTAAATTTTAGGCAGGGGAGGAGAACAAAAAGTCAAAAAGAAGCTAAAGTCTCCTGTGAGTCAGCACCATGTGCAGGCTGACTGTGGGAGAGCTGGATGCCAGTCCCATCTGGCAAGTGGGCAGGGAGACATGAAGAGCCAGTGCTCCTCCCTGACCAGTTGATCTGGAGAAACACAGACTGTGATGATAGCTAATGAGGTAAAATACAGTTTAATGCTTATAGTGATTAGTGTTCCACTAACTTTGTAGGCCTAAATCCAGTAGTCTAATCATCTATCAAGAGGATAACAGTACACACTGTAGTATATACGAGCAATCTACTTCTGAAGGTGATAGCCACCGTTAATTCCCTATTCTATTACCTGGCTTCAAAATCCTGTATCATTCTCATTGTTTCATTTGGTTGGGTTTTATTCTGTTTTATCTTGTTTGATTTTTTTGTATCTGTTGGCATGGGCAGCTATTTCAAAGATAACAAGATATGTTATTGTAGCCATTTTGGATTTACCATTATTTTGCTTTGAAGTCCTATATTGCATTCATTGTTTTGTTTTTATCGGTTCTATTCTGTTCTGTTTTGATTGATTTTACTATGTCTAAAGGTATAGGCAGCTACTTTGAAGACAACGAAGCATTATGGTAATCATCGTTGATTTCCTATTATCTTGTTTTGAAATCCTGAGTCATTTACAGTGCCTTATTTTGTTTGGCTTTATTCTGTTATATTTTTGCTTGGTTTTATTCTTTTTTACATAAAAATTTTTAAGAGTTCTAAGTTTTTAAAGAATATTTTAAGTAGTAAGAAGCAATTTACTTTTTAACTGAAATTAATCTCTAAACATTTTATTCTTTCTGAAAATATGTCCAATTTTTAAAAAAAATTTAGATGATGAGAATTATGTTTTTGCCAAGTATTCCCTGAACTTACTTTAGATATTAGCTGCATTGTGTTTTTTAAATTATGTAAGAAACAAAAGCTAGTCAAAAAAAAAAAAAAAGAAAAAAGAAAGAAATGGGCAAAATATTGCACTCAAAATTTAAAAATTTCACCTCAAATCGTTTTCTGTGTTCTGTGCTCACGATTGAGTCCTTCTCCTTTATACTCAAGTTAAATTTTGGTACTTTTCTGTACATGTATTTCTCAACACTCATATCAATACTCATATACTTGCATCATATGTATGTATATTTTGCAGCTTTCCGAAAGTATAATTCAAAAAAATCATCTGTTACATATTGCAAACACGTATTTGCATATATATATATATATATATATATATATATATATATAACATACCCATGCTATGTTATATATTGCCCTTTTAAATAAATTCAATAACCTTATAATGATTCATTTTAGGGTTATTAGTTTTGCAGTCTTAGTGAATAACCATGGAACTCTATGCATTGTTATCACCAAACATATTTTTGTCTCGTTTACGTGAAAGCTACAGTCAGTCTTCACTCTGCTTATGCTTCTGGCCACTTGTGTGACTGTTCATTGCATATTTTCATTTTGTAACTAGGACTGAAAAACAAGACCCCAAAATACACTGCCAACATAGCAAAGAACCTATTTGAAAGATGTCGAGCCAAATCATACAGCTGAAAGAAAACTCCTGCTTAGACAAGGTAGAATAATATTTGTTCAAATTCCCTTGACCACAGTCATAACATAACTATTCTGTTTCTCTATTTCTATGTATTCAAGTTGTTTTGGGAATACTTCTCTCTCTCTCTGTCTCTTCCTCTTTCTATCTTCTCCCTCCATCTCTCCCTCTGTCCTTCTCCTTTTAATTTTATTTTGTTTTCCTTTTCCAAGTACAGACTGAATTAAAAATCCTTAAGTGTATGTCTTATGAAGATATGCTTTACATCAGAATACAGACTTTCAAGATCATGACTACTCAACAAAAACTTTGGCTAACATATAATTTAATAAGAGCTGCACTGCTGGGCGTGGTGGCACATGACTTTAATCCCAGCACTCGGGAGGCTGAGCTAGGAGGAGCGTTGTGAGTTCGAGGCCGACTTGGGCTACAACGTGAGCTCAAGGCCGGCCTGAGCTACCCAGTGCGACGCTGCCTCAAAAACCAGGGCCGGGAGTTTGGCTCAGTGACTTAAGTGCCTGTCTGGCAGGCGCAAGTTTGTGAGTTCAATCCCCGAGACCGCAAAAAAAAAAAATAAAAAAAAAAAAAAAAAAAAAAGGCCTAAACAGGTTGATCAGGTTAGTCTTAAATACTGTGTATCTGAAATTAAAGAGAATTTTCTTATTTCTATTTCCTTATATTTTGTTGCTTATATGCTGTTTGCAAACTATTAAAGTTTTCTTCGTTTCTGGATTATTTTTAAGAACATATGTTTTATTGTTCCCATTTCAGGAAAAATACTCATCACCAACAATTTAAAGGAGGATGGGTTTATTGTGGGTCACAGCTTATGGAGGATTTAGTCCATGGTCCAGAATGGTGATGGGTGCTGGGCAGAGAAAAGCTACTCATCCCATCTCATCCAGGAAGCAAAGAGAGAAGGAGAAGTCAGGGAAGGTGATGTACCCTTCCGGGTCACATCCTCAATAATCTACCTCTTGCAGCCAGTTCCCACCTACTAACACCATATTTAGCTATGAATTCTTGAGTAAATTTATCCACTGATGATCTAATCACCTTCCGGAGGCTACACTGCTGAATTAATGAGTTTTGGTGGACATTCTAAATCCATAACCGGACTATTTATATATTAATAATTTTTACAAGTAAGTACATATCATCTATTGAACATTTGCCATATTTCAAGAATGCTATTGGGACAAATAATGATCACATATATGTATATACTTATATGTACATGTAGAGACACATTTATTACACATATAAAGCTGTCTGTTGTTATCATTATCCTTAAATGAGAAACTCACAGGCTAATAAATAAATGTATATCATAAAATAATAAATGAATTCATGATATAAACACATGCAGTGTAATCTAGAGCCTAACCTTTTAATCCTTGGTATGCAACTTTATTTGCATAGCAATCTGATAGAGACTTAAAAATTAATGTTTTTTTTCTCATTTTGGAGATACAGTTTTTGTTTTAATTACGGAGATACTTTCCTTTATATAAATTTATTCTGCTTAAAATCAAAAAGATCTATTCATCTTATTTCAAATAGTTTGTGGACTTTCCGAATGTCTTATTTGTTTATTTCACACTTAAACTGGTCGATTTGAAAGTTTCCATAGTGCATATATAGGTATATTCTGTTTAATTCAGCATAAACACCCAAAAAGTCTGAAGCATTTTAAATAACCTATCATCTTTCAGTCACGTAAAGTAGCATTTTTATATATTATAATTTTTGATGTTTGAGTTCCATTATAGTAGACATTACTTAATTAGGGTATGTTCTTTTTTACTCAGTTTGAAATTACAGTGTTCTTTCCGTGAATTGTAAAATTACTAGAAGCAATTTTAAACATATTTTTTCAAGCTTTCGTAGAAATCTAATTATATAATTTTATTAAATTTGAGGGAGTTTAAATTTTATGATGTGAAAAAGTGTAGGAATACAATGTGTTTACAAATTTATTCAGAGCTATTGTTCATTATGGTGATATATGGTAGTTCCCATTTTACTTTTGTCTATTTTTAACAAAGGCTATCTTTAAAGTTTACCTATTGACAAAATTATTAATGTAATGAAGTTAAAATACTATAACTTTTAAAAAAGATAAAATACTGTGTATTTGCACCACTAATCTTAGTGCATTTTTTCAAAAGACTGTGTTTTATTACTTATAATTCTTTTTTCCACATCCGTTTTCTTATCCCTCTTCCCTCTCTGAAGTGTAATTCAAAACATCTAAGTATTTTGTAAATAACTGAAATGTTTTACAAGTATAATGTAACTATGTTCCCAGATATCTATTTCATTTTGTTATCTGATAGTTTTGTGTAGGTGATTTACATAAACATGTCCGTACATGCCTATGTCACCTAACATTAATATTCTTATTTCCAGTTTTTATTTCACAGTATTTGGAAATAATAGTACATTTTCTTCAAAATCAAGGCAGATGCAAACTAAAATCACTGTCAACTTTGTATTTTAACAGTATTTCTATGTGGCGCTCTAATTCCAAAACATAGATTATGTTCTTTTCAGAGGAACGATGAGAAAATGGGACCTGCCATTCTGAGGGTGTGAGGAAAGAGAAAATGGAGAGGTGGGATTTACAAAAGAAGCTGATTAGCAGAGAAAGCAGAGGCAATGACTCCCTTCCTTTTTCCATGTAAATAATTTTTAAAATTACATTATGGTATTTTTCTTGTCTTAAGAACCAACTGCCAGGTTCTAAATTATTTCTCATAACAGTTACACAGACTGCTTCTTCACTACGTAAATCTGATCGTAAAACTCTGAGGAAGCGCTAAGAAACGAATCAGCAGGGAGGAAACTGGGAAACAGAGTGCGCTAAAATATTTTAACTCGGTGGACATTCATTTTTTATAACTGACATGAAAAAGGAGGGCAATATCACTTTGTTTAAATATTTTTCTTTATTTCTTTGAATGGAATATGAGGTTTAAGAATGGGATAAACATTCAGGAATATGATTTTTAGCAAATCATTTCATTTAACGAAAAAAAAATGCCTTCTCATTTTTCAGTAACATTGTAAAAGTCGTAAGTTTCCATCATAGAAGTACTACAAAAATTAGTTAACAAGAATTTCCTTTCTTCAATAAATATTTGTATAACATATTGATATTGTTTAGTTTGAATAACTTTAAAAAGTGTTCTATTTTAACCCCGTTTCCCATTTGAATTGTATTTTTTAAGCTACAGAACATAAATACGCACATGCACATTCAAACTGAGAAGTGTTAAGTGTGCAATGATCTTCATTAATGAGCTTTTAAAATTGAATTTTGTACACTAAGTCAACCAAAATGTAAAACAGCATTCTCATTATCAGTTCTGATCTGGATTATAATACTACATGTATTCAACTCAAGCAAACAGTGAAGTGTTTTGGACAATGCCTATGACAGCCTTAAATATAAAAGTATTATACTGCAAATTATCTAAAGTGGCCTAATAGTGAGTTAATTTACTTCACATTAGTTACATCGCCTTTTGTGTAGTTCACAAAGTTAAATACAAGTAACGTTAGATAATATTTGAAGAGAAATTTTGGTTATAAGTAGACAGAATTAATACGAATGAGCATTTAAAATTTGTGTTATACAAATCCAGATGTTAAGTGACAGTCCATAAGCGATCAGTTGTTCTAGTATAATTGAGGAAGTTGTATCCTTTTTTTTCTTCCTGAGGTTAACAGAAATGTGATTCCGGAACCAGAAGGATATGGACATTTTGATTTCTTTTTTTACTTAGTGATGTTCCCATTTACAACATATCTATAGATAGAAATCTGTAACTCCCTTTCCACTTATACAACATGAAGTGCAAACTAAATGTCACAGTGTAGAAGTTCTGGTCTATTCTTTTTCACCACGAAATGAAATAAGACAATGTTACTTTCTTTCTCTTATTGCATAACTTTCCATAACAAGTTGTATTTCTTTAGAAAATAAGTATTTTAAAAAGTCTCATTTCCACTTTAAAGATAAAAATATGGAATGCATTAATTACTGGTTTTCTCCTATCATCATGTTATGAAATTTTGTTTAATCTTTTTTCTATAAAATAAAAAAATTTTAAAAATAGAAGATATATTTCTTCTCTGTGTTGTTAAACTGTACTAGATACTTTTAAATAGCAAATGTCCCTTTTATACATGAGACAAGTAAAATGCTTCCCTGAATATCTCATTGTAAGTGAGTTTTTTAGAGGAGTTGAATTTGCTTTAACTAAATTATTTGGTTGATACTCTTTAAAAAATCTTCCAAACTGTATAGTTGTACTATTTTTAATAAGTGCTATTTTTCAAAGATTTCTGGATATTTTGATGGTTGTATTCTTAGATATATAACTGTTAATCAATTCAATCTGATTTCACATTTTAAAAATTGTATTTGTATTAATTGATATTAAGTATAAATTATTGCTTTTGTCCCACAAATTTTAGTAGTTGGAGCATTTTTTTAATTTAATTTAATTTAATTTAATTTAATTTAATTTTATTTTATTTTGAGACAGTCTCGCTATTCAGTTCGGGCTGGCTTTGAGCTCACTCTGTAGCACAGGCTGGTCTCAAACTCGCAATGATCCTCCTGCCTCAGCCTTCCGAGTGAGTGGAGCAGTATATTGGAGAAGATACAAATTGAATTGATCACTGAAAGTGATTCATTTTTCTAACATAAGTACTTTTAAAAACTTTATATATACAGAGCAACATTTGACAGTGGAGTGTGGGTATTCATACACTCAATGTGTGGAAACCAACAAAAGATAAATTTATTGGTGTTGTTTACTGCTATGATTATTAATTGCAAAGTGACTGTTAAGGCTATGGGTTTTGTACAGCTTTTGAAAACATAGTACCATTGATAAGTGTTAATTTGCTTTTGCTATTTCAAATTCACATTATTAAATGTATAGAACTGCATTCATGATTTTTTCCAAAGCATGATTGCTTTTCAAAATAAAACAACTCATGATAGTTTCAATTTTAAGACATTTTAAATATATTTTTAAGAAAAACAATGCCCTTAAATTGATTTGTTACTTATAAGATTACAACATATATATGCTAAAAGTGTTTAGTGTGGAACAGTTTAGTCAACTTGGCTAACAGAGTTAATTCTACTGAGAACACTGGACAAAAATAGGTTAATACAACTTAGTGAAACTGTGTTAATTAATTAGCTATTTCCATATGGTCATTTCTGTGCCTTACATAAAAGCATGTATATTTTTTATTTCCAGATTCATCACTTTATGAGTCTATTTTTTCCTTGAACTTGTATTATTTTTATATACTAAAATACATAAGACGTTTAATAAAGTAGAAACAGTTACTGAATGATACATGCATTTCGTCCTATTTCTTCATCTTTGGGAAGGAATTGTGAAGGAATATGAATCTAATTTTTAAAATATTTTTGTTAGGATCAAGATCTAGAAAAATATACATGATATTTAATAAATTGTCAAAATTTCTAAAATGTAAATATGGAAAATACAATGATTCACAATCTTTATTAGAAATATATAGAATCAACATTTTACATTTACTAACATACAAGCCCAAGAAATCTGCTATTTAACAAGGTGTTCTGAAGAAAATGAACAGGTATTTTTGATTGTAGCATAAATGTATTTAGCAATACAGTGGAGGAGGTGCACATATTCATATACTGTAACATTTTGCACAATAGTTTGACATATAATAAAATAATATTATCTATACTAATTATCTTAAACAAAATCATAACTGTATACAATATACCATATCATATCTTATATACAATATAATATGTTTACCACTCCTATTCCCTTCCATTTGTAATAATTCAGTATTTATTTCTGAAAATAGCGTTGTGTGAATATTAAACATTACATTATCTACAAACTTGAAAGAGAAGCATAAGAAGTTTAACAAACTTGCTATAGCTAAAGTTATTAAATATTGATACTAAAAATCCTTAAGCAAATGAATAGATGCTATGAATAACATAGATACAGTTGACAATGTGAACTGTATATGCCTATAGTTAACAAAATTGAAGTTAATTAATTGATAAAATAGAAGTTAATTGAAATTGGTAAACAATATGAAAAAAGGAAGTTTTTTTTTTTTTTTTTTTTTTTTGGCCTTTTTGAGACAGGGTCTCACTATGCATTTCAGGCTGGACTTGAACTCACTTTGTATTCCAGGCTGCTCTGAAACTTGCAATGATTCTCCTGCCTCTGCCTCCCAAGTACTGGGATTACAGGTGTGCACCACCATGCCCAGTTAGAAGTATGTTTTCTAATAGATTAGTCTGATCTTCCTTTAATATACTCAGCAGAAATAGGGGTGTTAAGTTTGTAAAGTTAAGAACACACGGCAAGAAATAATCAGGACAGCAAAGTGTTTACAGTAGTTATATTCAAAATGAAGTATAGTGAGAAAATAATTGACTTGCAAATATTTCACCAATCTTTAGGGGCTCAAGTCTATGATAGAAGAGACTGAAAATAAAAAGATAAATTGATTAAGAATTTTTATCTGTATTTATTTATTTATTTATTTAGCGCCACCAGGGATCAAACTCAAAACCTCACACCTGCCAGACAGGCGTTTAAACCACTGAGCCAAACTCCCAGTCCTAGATTTTGATGTAGGGTTGCACTATGTAGCTCAGACTGGCCTTGCGCTCATGTTGTAGCCTAAGCCGGTCTCGAACTCACAATGCTCCTCCTACCTCAGCCTCACGAGTGCTAGGATTAAAGGTGTGAGCCACCACACCCAGCTTGTATTGTTTATTTTCATTTTAAATAATTCTTAATTTTATTATTTTATTCAATAGAAACAAAAATAAATAATCAAGATGTGCCTACTTTGTAAACAATGAATGTTAATTCTTCCTTGCTGACCTATTGGGGACCTAGGGTAAAACTCATAATGCATTCTAGAATTCATGTCTGGAAAATGATTTAGGTAAACCAATTATAGATTTTACAATGAATGTAATACACATTTTGTGATGCATAAAAATGTCATAGAAAAGTTCTTGATGAAATAACTGTGGTAGGAGGTTAAATTTTTTTTTTCTGTAAACTTGAATAAATAAGCCCAGGAGATTGTTTCATACGATGATACCAACAATTAATCTGATCTGATCACTACACATTCTATATACACAATGAAATATCCTTTCATATCCCATCAGTATGTACAATGGCTCAGTGCCAATTAAAAATAAAAATATATTTTGAAATTTACAAGTTGAAATATGTGTCATGTGGTTTATTTGCATTTCCACCTCTCTGCCGTGTAAGGACACCAAGTTTAGCACTTTTAGTCCATTCCCCTTTGTGGGAGAATGCAGAGCACAGGGTCATCTTGGAAAATGAGAACACATCCACTCCACACAGAGGCTGGTATTCAATCATGCTAGGTCCGCCAGCTCCATCTTAGACTTCTCCACCTACAGGACTGTTAGTTAAAAATAGACTCATCTATGGTATTTTGCTATCCCAGGCCAGAAAAAGTAAAATAGTGATGTGGATAAAATAGTCAAATTTCATTGTATACACTGCTTTTCAATACTAGCAAATGAAGGCTGAACTGTATCAACTTTCCAATTGAGATCAAGAAAAATATTAAAAAATGAACTATTAAAAAATCTTAAAACCACTGAATATCTAAAAGATAATTTTCTCATGAATGATTAATATCACAGATAAACCAAATATATGAACAAGAACTTTCACACAGATACCCTAAGGGCTTGTATCTGTTTGAAGCACTTGAGTCATAACTCTTTCTTAATTTCCAAAACTTGGTCTTGGGCTCAGAGGAAATAATGCTCAGAATGAGGAAATATAGTGTTGTCTAAAAGATTTCTTCATACACAAAACTTTACCCTGCTACACTGCAGGCTCACGTTTGATTTTCTTGTGCTGCACCAGGTCCACTAGTCTGCATTTCCTTTGAAGCCCTCTAGGGGCACCACTGGCCCCTAGGATTCCACAGTCTCTGCATGGCCACAGGTCAATATTACCAGTGGCTCACTGGCACCTGCTATCTTGATCTCTAGAGGATTGACTGCATCTGTAATAATGATTTCCTCTGACATTTTAACCTTTACTTTCCTTTTCCTGTATCTTTGCAACATTCCCTTTTGCTAGACAATTTCCCATTATGAAAAAAAATATTTTATATACTAAATGATCTCCATTACACCTTAATCCACTTAATCTATTATATTCAGTTTTACATTTATCATCTATACATTTTTTCATTCATGTTTTTTCTCATCTACTAGTCGATAAACATTTCTATTTTTTTGGTTAAATTTTGTTTAATTGACATTATGGTCATACTCTAATTTACCAGAGGTGCATTTAAGTTTTTGATAGTCACCTAAAGTTAAAACCAAGGTGTTGAGAGAGTGATATTCCTTTCTGAAAGCTGAAGGGAAGAATTTGCTTGCATGCACAGTGTTAGGCCGAATCTAGTTCCCCAAAACTGAAGGGCTCAATTTCCATTGTCCTTTATTAACAGTCAGGAAACAATGCCAGCATCATAATACAGACTGTGCTCCATGGTCGTATCCCTCTTTCTCCATCTTCAAAGCTAGAAAATGCAGATTTTCGTGATTCAGATTTCCCTGATGTCTTTTGTCTCATTTCTCCTACATTCTGTGGCTTTACTACTCATGTGAATTCAACGTACGTATTAAAATAATCCAAGATAACTTTCTAATTGTAATATCTGTTAATTAATCATTTTAATCACATAGTCAAAATACTTTTATATCAGTACATAGATTGGGTACAGAAATGGGAGAGGACAGTTGTAGAAATCAACTCACCATATCAGTCCAAGTCCACATTTCTCAGTGTGGTAGAAGCCAAAGGATGGAGGATTCACCTTATACTGTATTAGTGCATAAAATGGAAAGAATAAAAGCAGTTAGATTTCTAGCAATTCATATCTTTCTCTTTTGAGTATTTGTTCTGAGCACACAAATATAATTTGGTGTGGTTTTTTGTATTATGAATAGAAATAACATTATTGTGTCTCACACTCTTTTACATATATTCAAAAAAATTTAAACTCACATACACAAGACATAATAAAAATGCACTATGTGTTTAAATAAAATAATTTATTACAGTAAAAGACACGTTGGTATTTACTCACTTCAAAGTACTTTCTTTGTGAGCTTTGAACACACTTTTACTATCCTTCTGCCACTATCTGAAGCAGGTCGGAAGTAATTTTTTTCTGAGTGTCTTTAGGAAGTGTGATTAAAAAATATGGTGGATGTCACTGCTACACGCCATCCCATGGAAAACCAGGCATGGAAAATCTTACGCACATCTATTCTATTCAACAAGTCTGGCACTGTGCAATGTCTAGTTCTTACCAAAAGTCTAATAACTCCAAAAGCAAAAATGCCTTCAATCGATTTGGGACATCAAAGCTACCACAACAGAACAATTAAATACATGAAGGAAGATTTCTAGAACTAGCTCAGAAAGTGGCAAGAAGGATAGTGTATGTGTTGATAAAGCAAAGGGGAGTATTTTGAGAGGTATTATGCAATGTGTCTTTTACTGTAATACATTTTTATTTAAACATTCACCATACAGTTTGTCAACTAGATATAAGTATATATATATATATATATATATATATATACATATATATGTATATATATCTATATCTATCTATCTATCTATCTATATCTATCTATCTATATATATATATATATATCTCCTCATGTTCAAAAACCTTTCCATGCCCTTGTCAGTTATTAAATTACATTCTAGACATTGCTTTGTCCAAAGCAGATGCTTATTTTTTAACTGCTTCAATATACTCTTCTAGCCTTTTGTACATTCCCCTCCTATGTAGAGTTTAGTTCAATCAACTATCTATGCAACTTGCCTGAAAGAGTACTTTCTTTATGAGATCAATAATAGTATCTTTCTTTAATTGTTCCTTCTGAATATGTGCATAGAAGACTGTGAAGGATGTGAATGGCAGAGATATAAAATCTAAATCTCAACATAGGTATAATTGCCTTCATAAATAGATGACACCCATAGGCAATGGAAAGTGAGGGAATCAGAAGAAGTACATGAAATCTGAGTATCTTAAGTTATGTTCTTATACATTTTTGTGACATCAAAAAATCTGTTAAACTGAAAATAATAATGCTCAGAAATGAATTACAATTATTAACCAACTCCAATGCTCAGCTTCTAATATACATGCAATGTAATGCACTAGGAAAAATCATAGGATTTGCAATTTCATAGCGTGTGTACATGTGTTTATGACAAAATATTTCACTAATTATAGCTGATCTGTGATGATTTCAGGCAATTTCTTGAGTTGCAGCCTGTTTTGGGCCCCATGAGGCTTGGAGAAGAAATTTTCAATGACCTCCATACCCTACGTTTCTGGAGTTTAGTGTCTTTTTTTAAGCATGGGGTTTGCAACATTTTCCCTCACACACAATTGCTAGTTTATATAGAAACCTCCTGTTTTAATGTTTTGTCTTGAGCTATCACCTTTTTTCTAATTGACTTTTTTGTGAAGCAGACAAAAAAATTGTGACAGGACAAGTTAAAGTGGAACATTTTGAGCAAGGTAAGTACCTTAGATCCGTCAAGTATGTATTTTGGAGAAATGACTGCTGATTCATTTGCTTGGTCCTAATATTGCAATGTGGAGAAAAAGCTGGATTTTTCAACACCACTCCAGAGACTTAGCCTCTCAAAGCATAGGTGAGAGAGAATTACCTGGCCGTGTGCCCTGGCTTGGCTGTGTAACAGAGAAGAGACTATGAGCCCAAGCAAAACTGAATTGCCTAGATATCTACTCCCTGATGCCAGTGTAACAGGTGGATGGATGTGTGATCTGTTAATTATTGGCGTGAGCCACAAGCTATCGCAGACAAGAGTAAAAGTTTCACCACTAGTGGACGAGCTTGAATTTAAATGAGTGCAGATAGTGTCATATTTCAGTTTAGGAAAATGGAATTTAATGTTCTATCTTCTGCATAATATTTGTACAGAATATTTTCTTGAGACTGAATAAATCTTTTGATTTTAAACTAGAAAGAACTTTAGTATAATTTTTGACTCCTTCACCTCTACAATTCTGCTTACAAAAGCAGTCAGTGACTTGTATAATATTGATGGCATTTAAAACACAAACAGAAAGAGACATGAAATAACATTTTAGATGACTGAATTAGAGTCCTGAAGTGATCTTGGCAAATTGGGGTTACAGAATGGATCGTACAAGCGAATATTTAGCAAGATTAAAGTTTTTTTAGAAACATTATACTCCAGATTAGTTTCTATTGAAAGAAAGAAAATAAAAGTAAAAGGAAGAAGTGTGGGAAAGGAAAAGGATAGGGAAGTAAGAAGAATGTAAAGAATCAGTTTAACAGTTGCATTAAAGTAAGGATGTGGACTTAGATAAAAACATTTAGAGTGCTGATATCTAGCAATTTCCAAAGTTAATACAGTATTACATTCAGAAATTTCCCAAAATTTATAGTAATAATAGTTGAATTCTCATGAAATGAACAAACACTTTGGATATAACTAACAATACTAAAAAAACAACATTTGCAAATTGAATGTATGTACAAAGTTTTCTATCGATTTAAAATGTTTGATGTCCATTGGCCAATATGTTTTTAAAAATAATTCATATGCTCCTGTCTTTTTTAGCTTTTCATGACTATGGTGAAATACCGGGAGAGCCTAATTTCATAAAAAGTGTAATTTAATCCATAAATTTTGAGGTTCAAGGATATGGCACTGACAATGAGTTTGTTGTAGTGATAGCCGTTTTGGCTGTATCACCCCATAGTGGATGGTAAAAGTAGAATCATGTGAGGGAGAAAGGTATTATATTTCCAACAAGAAGCTAGACAGTACTGAGGTTTTGGGGGGTTGTTTGTTTTTTTGTGTTTTAGGAATTAAATTCAGGATGTTGCACTTGCCAGGCAGGCACAGGCTATATCCCTGCTATCACTGAGATTTTTATCTTACCTTATCTCATTTCATTTCATTTCTTGTGTGTGTGTGTGCACACGTGTGTGTGTATGTGTGTGTGGATTTGGACCACCACCAGATTCACAGTAAGCACACAATCCGTCACTGAGACATATCTCAGGCCTTCTTGGCTCAGGTTTTTGTTGCAGTCTTCTTAATATATCCACCAAGAGGTCCCACATAAACTTAATCTTTTCTGAGAGGATTGAGCATAAATGAACCTAGTGCTTTGCATTTAGTCATGCTTTTTAAAAGTCTCATCACCTCCTGAACTGGCATGCTAAAGATCACATTTCCAATCCATGGACTGCTGGGGTACAAACTGCATTCAATCATAAAACCTGCTTTGTTTTTGAATAATTGAACTGTGAAATAGGTAAAAATTATGAATAAAGAAATTATGTTTTATTCGCTATCTAACTCATGTATATATTTTCTTTGTGACTATGCATTTTATTTTCACCCATTGATTCATTTATGCCCTTCATAGCTGTAGTTGCACACTGACTTTTAGTACAGACTTTTCAAATCCTGGTAGATAAATCAGTAAATAAAAGAGTTGTAAGTTGTCTGCTCTTGTAGGCAAAAAATTCTAGTAGAAAACAACTGTAAAATATTTACACAAAAACATTTCCCTCTAGTGATTAACACAATAAAGAAAAACATACATAAACTAGCAAATAAGGGTATATAATATCGTGCATTGGACTGGTAAGATAACTTAAATAGAAATTTCAGGGAATCTCATTGGAAAGATGAAATTTAAAGGGTTGAGTTTGACAGGCAAGTGGCATTACTATCACAGTTGCTAGTAGAAAGAACAAATGCTATATATTTCTAATATGAAAGCTGATTTAGTGTATTTTAGAAAAATCCCTAAGTTTTCTGAATAGTGATTAGTGGATAAGTTCATTGTATGGAAGGGAATCAGAAAGTCATTTTACAATTTTAACTATCGATTTATAAGTTAAAAATATCACTTTTCTTTGTGTTGCATGAACTACATAGGACCAAAATTGTCATAAAAATTCAGTAACCATCGAGAAGAAATCATTTAAAAACAAAATGATAGAAATGGAAATTCAGTGAAATGAATGAAGCTAGAAGCTGGACTATATTCTAAAAGCAGAAATGAAGAAGAATTCTTGAGGTCTACATATGGTGAAGAAGAGAAGAGATAACATGAAAAATAATTTAGATCCCATGACTGTCTGTTCCCAGAAGAATGAACAGGAGCAAATCCTTCTGTAGCCACAGTACAACGGTAGTCAAAATAAAGGAAGGAAACATTACATTTGGATTTAAGTGGTGCAGAACTGGTATTATAGGACAATAAAAGATATAGTCAATAATTGTTAAGTTCATATATAACATTGGAAAACATAGTCAAGATATTGATATTCATGGCATTGCATAAGATATCCCGAAGACCACAGTGAAAAATAATTTATATCTTCTCAAATTTTTTGAATTTTCTAATCCATCCTCCATGAGGAGAAGTTTAACAAAACAAGGTTAATTAAAATCCTTTAATCTTTTACAAAAAATCGGACATTGTTGTAGTAGAGGTTTCTTAAAAGTTGGAGTTTTAAAGAAGGACCCAATCATTGTCCTAACTATCTCCATTTTGCTTCTCTCTCATATCCTTCCTTTGAATAATTTCTCCTTCCAGGTAATCACATAATCCAGGAGCTGTGAACTCTGTAGGCTAACATGTCATCACAGGAAATGGAAACTTCCCTTTAAGAAGTAACACTTTCATGGCACTATTAAGACTTCACAGGACTAGACTTGAGGTAATGATCAACTAGACCAATTTGAATAAAGAAGTTTGACTACATGCATCTTGCCGCCTATCTTTCTCTTCCTCTATATCGTCTTCCAGCTACTGCCAATACTTGAAAGACACATTTTAGGTCATTAGACCTCTCTTCTTAGTGTAGCCATAGTGGAATAAATTCTTTTCTTATGTTATGATGACTCATCTCTGCTATTTGGAATAGTGGCAAGTGACCAGCTTGGTGTCTTAAGACCCCAGAGTTAGGACTTTAGTCTAGTGTTTGAGAATAATTCAGTTTATGTAATTAACCTCTACATCCTGATTTAATATATTAGATATAATATCAAACATAAATCAATCATTTTCTTCTGTCTGATTGCTGATATTTGGAGTATCTAAGCTTGAAGCCCTCATTTCTATCAGAGCATCTGCTATCTTTTATGAAATGTTGGAAGAAAGATTAATTACTAAAATTTTGTATATGTGCTTTTACAAGCACACTTAACTTAAATTCTTCTTTTTTGTAAAGTCTTTAAGAAGGATTTATTACATGTTTTAAATATGAGTGATATGTCAATATATTTTCATTTAATAGTGTTTTACTCTTCAGAATTATTAACCTGTGAAGTTCTTTAATTCTTTCTAGTAATTCTTCCCTGGTAGTAACTCTTCTTTGGTGCTGCCATGATTCTCTGTATTCACTATACATATATTATCCATAAAATCACTTTATTTACTTGTAGATTAGAAACTACTTATTGGAATTTTCCTACAGCAGGTCCTCAGCTCAGAGCTTTTCTACTATGAGATGGCAATGAAACTGTAACTGGACCATGTGATATTGTTTGTCTTTTCATTGTTTGTGTAGTCAGTGCGTGCTTTCCCTCCTTATCAGAGAGTTTTTCTCTTAAGTTCTTTTCAAAGCTAAGCTCATGCTTCTATTTATATGAAACCTGGACATTGTCCATATTCTCTTGTGCCTGTTGTTACCATCTGTTCGTGCTAAATGGCCAATTCCCAAAAATAGTTTGATACCACTTTCTTAGGACATGGATAAAACATCTTGATAGCAGCACGTTATGGAATTTAAATCTCTTTGTACCCTCCAGAACTACAAAACTGTTACTTCTGAGGAAATATGTCTAGTAAGTTTTAAATTTGCTGCAAGCAAAATTGTTTGTTCATTCTGTAGAACCTCTACATATGGCCACAAATCCATCCACAGGATCAGTCTGCAGAATTGTACAAGTCAAGTTACTGGATGGCAATTTCCTATAATTTTTGAAGCAATCTGGACACCAAATGGCAGCAGTTTTATCCAACTCTATTATAATTTGTGATGACCATGGAACCCACAGTACCTCCTAAGGATAAGAGATGATAGCAGGAAAAAGAAATTTTTATCAAGCTTTTAAGAACACAAAAACATTTATTCATGTAAGAAGTGGAAATTGCTCATGACATCACAAACTTTATTAAAACTATTAAAGAGCTAAGTGATAGGAAAATGGGACTTATTTCAAATACAACATTGAAATATATGCCTTTATATGTAGTTTAATTACCCCTATTTAAATTCATTTTTTGAAGGTACATTCCTAATCGATAATGATCTTAGTGGCAATGTTGCATAACTAGGCTTTATTAAAGCTGTTTTACCTTGGTGACACAATTCAACTTAATGTGCCAAACAAAATGTAGCCTAATTAGTACAAATGAAGGAAAAGAGGCAATTAGCCAAGGGGGAATAACGAGCAAAGGGAACTAGCAATGCGAATGAAAACTTCCAGCCAGGAGGCATACAGTTAGATATACTCACTTATTATTTAAAACACATCCTGGAAAATGAGGGATTTAATTCACCCTTCACTTTAGTTTAAATCAGGTAAATGTACTCAGGATTATGAGCTGGAATTGATGCTTTTATTAGTAATTGGTATGACTAATAGGTCACACAGATTTTAATCGAAATATATCATGCATGCTATAATAATTTTTGTCAAACAGCAGATAAAATACACTATAGTATGCTGAGGAGCATTACCACACATTATAAATGCAGACACCCAGCAAAACAGAAATCTGTCATTTATTATAATGTGGTCTATGTTTACTGGGAAAATGAAGTATTTATTTTTAACTATATCACAGTTTCTGAAAAAATATCTGATACTATTTCTTTAAAGCACAATATATTCGTGTGACACAGTCAGTACACTTGAGCAAAGGCTCACTTCTCTGTCTTTTATTTCACTATTAATAATTTCGGAAATCTTACACCAAATGAATATTGGCCAGCAAAGGTAGAAAATCAGAAAGATGAAATATTTGTTTGGAATTTTTCTTTATCTGGTATATAAATCCTATTTGTGTAAACTTCTGGTAAGCAATATTCTTATAAACAGAGATAATAAAACTGTAATTTTATATAAAGACCTAAGTATGTCACCAACTGCTTAAGATATTATTAAAGGGTTACTTATATTTGTATTATTATAGACAGTGTAAAATAATGGACGATGAGCATTAACCTGAAAAAGTGGAAAGCAAATTAAATCCAAATATTTTTGATTGCACTTCCATTGGATAAATGTTAGCTGATTTGAGTCGTTTCTGAAAGTATATATACATTTCTCAGTTGGAACAAGCCAGAATATGAATATATTTCTTGAATTCATTCAATTTCCAGAATTTATTTTCAACTAATGTTCTATTTAAAAACTTTTATTTAAAATATTATGTAAATATGCTAAAATTATTCTAAAATGTTTTGGTTCAGAGGCAATAAAACCAAATCTTACTGTATTAGGGCTCTATTTGCAAATTCAACACAGAAACAGAAATACTTCTATTTTCAGAAAGATTTATTCAAATGCAGATAGTCATTTTATATGTTTATTGTAAGAATATTCGTTTCTGAAAAAATTGTTTTGAAATTTTCAATATTCTATGTCTAAAATTATAGTAAAGCACAGTTCTTGCAAAGTATTTTGCAGCCATTTTCACAAATGTTAGTATTTAACCAAAAACTGCTTTACTTCTATTTATAGAGAAGTAAGCACTTTAGTGATAGCAGGTTGGAAAATAAAGACTGTTTACAGTTATTAGTATAGTCTTTGTGCTCAGATTAGTAGTTGCTGGTAAGTTTACTTCACTTTTTTTTTCCTCTACAAGTAAATTTAAATGCCGGTTATTTGTCTAAGTGAACTCCTGCTGTTTTATAAAGACAAACAATTAATTATTCCCAGCCCTAAACACTTTCTTGTCACTGTAAAATACACAGTATTTTGCTTTTTCATTGCTTATACTTAAACTAGATTTTGATAACCCTCCCTTTTACCCCATAGAGAGTTACTGAGCCCAGTAAAAGCCATAGCAACCTGCTTCTATTCTGCTTCAATGTGACGTGCTATCATATTCAAAGAAGATAGAAAATATCTTTATTAAAGATGCTCTTTTTTTTGGCATCTTTACAAAGAAAGAATAGCATTTCATTTAGAGTGCCTCTTTTAGGTGTTCAGTGACATGAAAACAGGAAGTAAAATGTTATTTGTACAGCATGAATTTTTCTCTTCAGCTAGATGAGATAATAAAACAGTTAAAAAATTTCTCCTTGAAAGAGATAAACCACAATTTTATTTAGGCAAATGTTTAAGTATTTGCATTCCATAATTTTTAGATATATGTTTCTTTATTCACATTTATGCTTTTATTGAATTTGTGCAATAACTTTTTTGCTTCAGCAGCATCTACATGGTTAAGCAGAAGAATCAAATTGAAAAACGTATAGAAAAATAAAATTTTGCCATACCTCCATGGAAAGCACAGCTGACATAGATTTGGAATTTCAAGCCTATGCATGCAAAACCCCAAAAGAATGGAAGCCAAGAATAAATACACAAAACAAAATAGAGCAATTTTAATTGGCTATCAAGCAATTTACAGAAGCCGCTGTACATATCAGCTATGAAAAGCCAGATCATTCTAATATGCTTTAACTCATGCCTTAAAAATCTTCAAAGTTTCATAGTGTAAATAAGCAAATGTTGAATCCAGATATTTAAAATATATCAAACCCAAACTTAGCATAGTAGAAAGTGCCAAAATTTACATGCAAAAATAGAGATTTCTGTGTAAGGGAACAAGTGTACATAAAAAGTTATCGATGTATTAATTGGACATCTGTGTACATTTGACTTTTTTTTAAAGAAAAGGCTCCTAAAAGTATTACATTTCATATTCTTCCCATGAAGTGTATAATAGCCAGTGAATATTATATATTTGAACTCACCTGTGTGACCGTTGTCACGTGTATTTCAGTACACGTGGAAGAGGTTATAAAAGTACCAATTCCCCCAGACTTGTCTTACATATATAGTTCTGTGTGTGTGTGTGTGTGAGAGAGAGAGACAGAGAGAGAGAGACAGAGAGAGAGAGACAGAGAGAAAGAGAGAGAGAGAGAGAGAGAGAGAGAGAGAAAGTGTGAATCAGAAATATCGGAGTATATTAGGACATATAAGAAATATTTGAATAGAAAAAAAAATACTTGGATATAATATGCTATACTCAAGGATAATATTTTGGTGCCTGACTGAATTGTTAATATTATCCTAAATTTTCTTTCTTTGAGATTGCAGTATATATATATATATATATATATATATATATATATGTCTTAATATGTGTGTCCTGAACTATACTTTTTGAAACAAAATTAACCTTCAGTACTTGAGTTTCTATATGTTAAGGGACTGACAGAAAATTAATTTCAGTTCTTACTCAGTATCAGAGTTTTCTATGTAGTACATAGAATAGAATGTTATGAGAAAATGTGTTGCATGCATTAGAGCAACCTGGGGATTTACCTTAAATATCTTCCGTGAAGGAACTTAATGTAACACAGTTTAATATTAGGAGTAAGAAAACTCTGAATGCATGTCTGTTTGATGAAAAATATGTTAAGAGCAAAAATTGTTTGAAACAACTTGCAATTTAGATAATCAAAATTAGGTGTCAGGATTCTTCCGGGAAAGGTCACAAAAAATGTCAATAAATAAATTATTAATATACTTTGAAAAAAAACTAGATTTGTAGCCAAAAATGGTAAGCAAATTTTGATTGGACAAAGAAGAGGGACAATGATTGAGAAACTCAAAATACAATGTTTTATACTACAGAAAATTATTGAGATACATTGTGGCAGAATTATAATAAACTTAGAAGATACAGTATTAGGAGATATGCGGTAAGTATTTATGGGTGAAAATTGCAACGTCTCCAGTAACTTTTATTGGTGGATGTTAATGCATTTATATGGGCAGTGGTTGTTCTATGTAACTAAAGCACCTGCATGTTAGAAGCATCTATGTTTTCTGGCATTCGCGGGTGATTGAAATCACATCCCAATTACCATATAAGTATGCAAGTCTTGTGTCTAAATAGTGGCAAAAATGTTAGCAATAAATGATTTTATTTGATCGGTATACATGACAATTGCTATTATTTAAATTTTTGTATTTCAAATTAAGTACAAAAATTAATTTCTTTAACTTACCTATACTCAACTAAAATATGACAGGTTATCCCTGTAACATACACACATAAAAACACACAAAACTTTAACAGATACTGGAATAATTATTACGTCTGACATAATGGAAATATATTGAAAATTTTATGAATTTTCTGTAATAATAGTTTGCATTAATGACTACAAATAACTTTAATCAATCAGAATTACATGAAAATCAAGCTTGTTGGAAAGAACCAGCAATGTGAAACTTGTAAATAGCCATCAGTGAGTCAGTTTGAAATTGTTACTGCTAATCGGGGAAGTAATATCTTGATTATTTCAACCATGAAATCTAATATAAAATTATATAAATCATGTAGTATCTAAGAAATTCTTATCCTAAACTTGAGTTTGTAGTTATACTTCTTTATTTATATGCAAACACATACACATAATTATATATGAATTATATTACAGTTTTTTATTGAACTAGAAATAAATGATATAAAAAACCCTGACAATAGTGAAATGGATTTATTATAAACAGTGGGCATAAGTGACTTTGTAGAATAAATATCTCATATGGTGATAGAAAACATGATACATTAGAGAATATCAATAGTTAAAAAGTACAAAACTGAAATTAAGTCAAAGTGCTTGTGTTGCAGGTTAAGGTCACTGGAATTCGGAGTCAGAAGGAAAATGATGAGAAGCTACCTAGGTGAGAGGCAATTTTTTTTTGCTGTGATTCTCTGGGCCCTTGATGCAGGACATATAGCTTCCTTTTATTGTTATTATTATTATATGTTGGTGATACATAACAATTCCACGTGCTTGGGGAAATTGGTGCATATACAGATTCCTTCATGTATAATTTTCCTTCCTTTTCTCCCTCTTCCCCATTGTTCAGATTCCCTTCCCATATCCACAGAGTCTACCTTTCTGTTTCCTACTGTTTTTTCTTTATTTTACTCTGTATTTTCTGTTTGTCACACAGGAAGAACCATATGATATTTATCTGTTTCTGATTTATTTCACCAAGAATTGTGGTCTAAGACCATCCATTTTTGTTGGGGTCGACTCAAACTCATCTTTCTTTATTGTGTACACAGGCCAATTTTGCTTTTGTTTTTCTTTTGATTTTTTTAGTACATGTTTGCAGTACATAATTATCACATACATCATAGCTATTTGGTACATATAGGTAGCACATCTTAATTCTTTTTATGTCCCCAGTCTCTCTTTTCCCTCTCTCCTTCCCATATCTCTCTTTATTCACTCATCTGCTGATGGGTATGCAGCGTACTTGCATAATTTACCTTTTGCGAATTGTGCTGCCATAAACCGGAGTATCCATATATCACTGTCATATCATACCTTCAAATCTTTTAGGAAGACATCTAGAAAAAGTACAGCTGACTCAAGCATAATTTGTATTTTTTGTTTTATGGGGAATCTCCGTTCTGATATCTATAATGGTTACACTAGTTTACATTCCCACCAACAATGCACAGGTGTTCCTATAACCTCACCAACATGAGTTGTTGGTGATTGGTGATAGTCTTACTGGAGTAAGCTAGTAGATCAGTACACTTTGGTCAGATTTTTATCTCTCTAATGGCCAATTTCTCATGTACATCTTTAGGGATGTGTCTATTTATTTCAATTGTTCATTTTTAACTGGGTCTTTTACTTTTGCTCATCTAATTTTCAATAGTTTTTAATGTTATAGAAATTTATCCTCTATCCAAGTACCGAACAACAATTCTTCCCATCCTTTAGCTTGTATCTTCACTGTGTTGGTTGATTCCTTTGCTGTGCAGATCTTCATTTGCTATTCCCTTTTGTTGATAGGTGGTATTAAATTCTGTGTAATTGGGATTCTGTTTAGAATTTTTTTGCCTACGTTTTCCAGAGTCTTAATATTTTTAAATTTCAGCAGATTTATTGTTTCTGTTTTTGTAATTATGTTTTTGATCCATTTTTGATTTGAGTTTAGTATGGGGTGAGAGATACAATTCTATTTTCCTTCTTTTACATTTATGTGGATAACCACTTTCTGCAGCATGATTTGTTAGAGAAGCTACCTCATCCTCTGTGCATATTCTTATCTTTTTGTCAAAAAACCAGATGGGTATAGATGTATGGACTGGTTTCTACCTCATGAGTTCTGCTCCACTGGTCTGCATGTCTCTTTTTCGAGTACAGTGGGCTTGTTCTTACTGTAACTTTGTGTTATAACTTGAAATCTGGGATTGTAATGCTGCTTGCTTTGCCCATTTGTTAGGACTGCTTTGATTGTCTGGGTTATTCTGGTTCCACATAAAATTCATGATTTTTTCTAATTCTGTAAAGAATGTTATTAATATTTTGATTGGAATTTTATTAAATCTGTTTATCATTTTTGGTGATATGACCATTTAGATAATATTGGCTTTGCCAGGAAGAGAGAATGTCTTTACATTTTTGCCCTCTTTAGTGTCTTTTTTCCAGAGTGTCATATATTTTGTTGTATGAAGTTTTCATTTCCTTATTTGAGCTAATCCTGTGGTATTCCATTTTTCAAAGCTACTGTGAATAGGAATATTTTCTCTACTTCTTTCTCGATTTATTGTTGTACAGGAATACTATTGTTCTTCATATCATTATTTTCTGTCTTACCACTCTGCTGAATTTGTTGACTAATTCTAAGTATTTTCTGGTGGAGTATTAAGATCTTTTGTTAAAATTCATTTCATCTGAACATAAAGATAGTTTGACTTACTAATTTTTATTTGCATCTGTTTTATTTCTTCTTGTACTTACTTCCTCTGACTAAATTTTTATGGATTATACTGAACAGAAGTGGTGAGAGTGGATATGCTTGTTGCTGATTTTAGAGAGAATGTTTTCACTTTTTTCCCATTTAGTATGATGCTGACATTAGGTTTGTCGTAGCCTTTATCAGTTTAAGGTACAATTTTTCTATACCTATTTCTGTCTACTGATATTCTTCCTGTAGCACGTGATTGGTATTCTTTACTCTAGATTATGTGTTAGATTACATTTATGGATTTACATACGTTGAATCATCCTTGCATCCCTGAGATGAAACTGACTTTTTCACGATGTGTGATCTTTTCAATGATACCATTTGCAAGAATCTTGTTGATGTTATTTAAGCGTCTGTCCTACACACCTTGCAATTAAGTTTATGAGTTGTTATCACCCCATGGTCACCAGTGCCCACTATTAAGTGTTTGTTCCCTACCATAGCACCGTAACACTGCAGGGATTATTCTTACGGCACGTGATTTTTCTCCTGCGCATTTTATGGCCTTATTCTGGAATACCAGGGATCTTTTCTGTGATTTTACCATTCTGGTTTGTCACAATTTCTAAAAATATCACTTATTCTCTGAATATCTGTTCCCTTCAAATTAAATGTTGAATTTCTAATTCTCAATGTTATATTATTTGGATATGAGACCTTCAGAAAGTAATTAGAAAAGGGAAACAAAACTGCGATCAGCGCCTTTCTAAGAAGATATATCAGAGATGTTGCATTTTCCCCCAGTTTACTCTCTGCCATATGGTAAGGTATGGCTTTCCACTGCTCCAGAAGTGGACACTCAGCTGATTCCCTACATGCTGCTTTTCTAGTCTTGGATTTCTCACATTCCAGAAACTCTGAGATATGTATACGTAGTGTTTAGTTCACCTATTCTATGGAACTTTTTATTAATGATGCCTAAGAAAACTAAGACAAGCATTTTCTTCTCAGTCACTGATACTTTTAGTACTAAAGGGCATGCTGAGTCTTAAGGATCAAGTGAAAAATTGGCAGTAACCATAACATGGATATTTATGTCTCTTTCTTGCCCTGGAATGCAATCAAAGCTAGCAACATTTCATGCTGTTTCATATATGCAAAGCCTATTCACAATTTACTGGTTACCATTTCAACCCAGATCATCTTTGCCTCCCAATCTTTTTCTTGCACAAGTCCAGTGAGACAGAATACTGGCATGATAAATTAAGAGAAATGGCTTTGTTACCGACAGATAGGCAGCAAAGGACAGAAAATCCTAAAATTCATAGTGAATCAGTTCCCTGCATTTTAGGAATGCTTTCTAGGACAGATGGAATTGCATCCCTCACTGCCTGCCATGCCCTGCTGAGAAACCCTAGAAAGGAGTCAACTCATGCTTTTGTTACCTGGTGGGAAACACAAGTAAGCTAAAGCATAGCCGGATATCCTGTTCTAGGACCGACAGGAAGAGAGGCCACCTGGGGCCGGGCTGGCTCCTTATCTTTGGATGTTTCCTCTTCGGCACATAGTTTTTGGGTCCTCCAAAAGGAAAGAGAACTGTGTCGTCCACAACCATCCACAGAACTGTCCAGCAGTGCATATTTAAAAATAGTATAGGGTTGAAATGTATTCCCATACATTTCAATTTCTCTTCATCATGGAACATGCAAGTTGGTAAATTTTAAAACTTACTTTGCTACATTAAATTTTATTTAAATGAATTTTTATTTGATTCAAGTTTCTCAATATGTCTTTGATCATTAGACTCCTAAAATTATACTTATGTGGCAGGTTTCTGAACATTTGTGCTTTATTTCTTACCCTTTGAAGTGTATGAATTAACTAAGATCTCCAAAACAATCACTTTTTGTTCATCTGATGTGTTTTATGAAATAATTAATATAGTGGAGGAACATTATATTTCCTGATATGTTGAAAAGTCCTAGATGTCTTTACAACACAGAATGACAGAATGCTGGGTAGGTTATATAATTCTGAGTCAAAGCTTCTTTATTATCTACACCATATATATATATGGAATGTACATATATATGGAATATAAATATACCTGGAATATATATATGGAGTAGATATAGAGAGAGTAGTATATATATGTGTAGTATATATGTGTGTCTTATTGGCTGGTTGTGAAATTGTTTTGTTTTGGTTTCTTACTTTCCTTTTGTTTAAAATAAAAAAAATTTAAAAGTATCTGTATATATATATATATATATATATATATATATATATATAACTATTTCTGAGTTATTTTTTAAGGAAGGAAAATGTAGTGATTGTGAAATCACTAGCCATGTCCTGTGTACAATATCAACAACATCAAACTGCTCAATCATCAATGATACACATCTCGCAAGCAGTTGCAGTAAGGACTGCTACTTCTGCAGATGTCAGTTTAGTATGTTAAATGGAGATATGAAAGACACTATCAATTTTATCCTCATTAGCTGTGTGGTGATAGAGCAACTATTCACCAACTGTCTACCACCAGGATAATACTATCTTGAACTTTTGAACTGGTCTGGATTAAGCTAATTTATGGGCTTCACTTCTTCTACCCCAAAACATCTTACTCCACAAACCAAGATCATATTATGGTTGTTATATAAAACACCTAGTAAAACATGTGTCCTGTTACCCATCTATGATCAGGGAAATGACAGCTGAGACTATTGGTCCACCTTTGACCTGAACATTAGGCAGAACCTCGTTTGTTACTTGGCCCAATAGTTCCTAATCTTCATTAGTAGCAAATGAAATTGCTTTGGTTTCCTTTTTATCAGTGCAATCCTTCACTGTGTAACTAACTGTCCTTGAAATATTGTGACATTTTCGTTTTTCACTAAATAAATATATTGTTATATATTTTTGGAAAAGAACTGAGCAAATAATATACACTTACCATGATGATGCATAAATCTTCTGTATTCTAAGCACATATTTGTCTTCTTTTAAAAGTCCAAATTGAGTACACCCATTTTTCTCCTCAGTCATTTTATGTTTAGTAAGCCATATTTTTAAAACGTCTCTACAATTCAGTATCCTTCCATTATAGTACAGCATCCTCCACTCATTTTGCTGGTGATTTAACACTGCAGCTTTGTATTTCTGTGGCACCTTATTACCTCTGTTACTAGTAAAGACGCTACTTCTATTACGGTCTCTTACCTAGATAATCCTACCATGACCTAGAATCACCACTGACGTGTTTTGTAATGTAGTTTGCACACTTATCTGCACATTCCTTATGTCTTCATCAAGTGATGTAGTTTTCAAGTGTTTCCATAAACCTTAATAATCTAACTAGACTTCCAGTCAAACATAAAATTTAAATATCAACAAAATACAAATATTTTCACATCTTTGGGCCATTTAATCCATATTTCTATTCTATAGCTGACAATTCTGACACTTGAAATTTACTAATGACAATATCACCATACTTTTAGAAGCCATTCTAATAGCACATCACATCATCTTCTGGAAAAATTGTCAACATGCTAAATTCAGGATTCTAAGAGAGGACTAACAGTCACTATTTAATCCCTTGTCCAATTTCATGCTGCTTGTGAGAGAACATCTTCAGAATGCAAATACCAGTGTTCTCCCTAGTCCTAGCTAGTACTTGGGTACTAGCTGTCACTGATAGGTGACTATTGTATAATTTCTTTCCTTATTAGATCACAGTACAACTGGAATTCCAGGGTAGAGCATGCTCAGCTTATTTAGTTTGTGATTTAAACGAAGTTATAAACTCGGTAGC